>NDXB01003660.1:0-10447 GCA_002631895.1 Agapornis roseicollis | reverse complement strand
CCCTGTTTGGCCGAACCCACCCGGAGAAACGGGGGGGGGGGGGTGTGCCGGGAGGGCGCGAGCAGGGGATGGAGCGGTGACGTCAGACCACCCCCCCTCCGCACGCACACCCCCGGACCGCGCTGCGGAACCGCCGCAAGGGCGCGGGGAGGGGCGGAACCCCCCTTGTCACCCGGCAACCGTCGCCTGGCAACCGCTCCCCCCATCCCCGATTCCCCCCGGTAACTCTGCCCCTTACAGGGCTCTCCTTCCCCAAGCCCCGCTCCGGCCCCTGCCCCGGCCCCAGCCCGGGCGGCCCCGGCTGCCGGATCCACCTTCGGCATTGCTCCATCACCCCCCGGGGCCCCGAGCCCGCAGCACCCGGCGCGCCCTGCCCGTCTGCGCGGCGGAATTAAACCCAGCGCGGAAAGGAGATCACGCCTCGGCCGCCAGCTGTTTCCAGCAGCGCAGCCTCCCTGCCCCCTCCATGCCCGCCGCGGGGCCGCAAGAAACCACCCTGCCCACACTTCACACAAATCTCCCCGGAGGACAGGCAGCCGAGGTGTCTTCATCCACCCACAGCAGCATGGGTCTCTCCTGCTGATGTTTTTGGGGACTGAGTGTTTTTGCGATGCTGCAAACATCGGGCAGCAGTCCTGGTGGTGTGGAGTCACAGGAACATAGAGTGGTTTGGGTTGGAAGGCACCTTAAAGCTCATCCAGTTCCAACCCCGTGCCACGGGCAAAGACACCTTCCACTAGACCAGGCTGCCCCAAGCCCTGTCCAACCTGGCCTTGAGCACTGCCAGGGATGGGGCAGCCACAGCTTCCCATCCAGAGGAGCACGTGGCTGGAGCACAGGATGAGGATCTCAGGATCTCTCAGGACATTAGGACTTCTTGTCCCCACTTTGGTAGATGATAACAGCAGTGCCAAAGCTATCTGTGGTTTCCAAGCAGTGTCAGCCATGCCAGCCCCCAGCTCCTCTCAGAGATGACCACCCAGCTGCCCAGCCAGAAGTGCTGTCACCTGACACTGTTGCCAGCCCCACATCCCTGACCAAAATGCTTTCAGCAGCAGCCATCAGTGCCAGCTTTGCCAGGGAGACTTTCCACCCAGCTCAAACATTTCTCTGGCCAGCAACCTGCTCCTGGATCCGCCAGGACCTGGCAGTGGTAAGCTCGCTCATGTTTCAGAGTAGAGATGACAAAGACTTGCTGGAGGTAGGACATGATATGCTGGGCTTTGGGCACATGGGGCAGGTAGCAGGCATATGTGGCCTAGGGCATCATCAGGACATGCTGAGATGCTCACGAGCCAGGCTGAGCCCACAGAGCACACAGCTCACTGCAGCAGGGACTGTGGTCATGTCCCACCTGATGGCTCTGCCCTTGTGGAAATCATTGCAATGGCAGCCTCCTCTGGGCAGCAGTCACTCAGCCAGGCGTCCTTCTGCAGGGCAGGTTCCTTGATCAGGGAAACTTGGACAACAAGAGCTTTGGGCTGCTGGAGAAGTTGTGACTGTGCCAAACCCAGCTCAACCTTCCCATGGCACAGAACCTGCTTGCCCAGGAGCAGGGATCCCACCTGCTGGGATGGTGTTGGGAGCCATCAACCACAGTGTCCTGGGAGCCATGGGGATGGGGTCTGTGTGGGTGCTTGCGGGTGGCAGGAGCTGGCATACCTGAGGAGGAATCCCCCCAGCAAGTGTGGATCCCCCCAGATGAGGGGGCTGAGCCAGCAGGGATGGTGCTGGTGTCACATTAACCAGACAAGGAGGTGACCAGGGGCAGAGTCCAGGCCACTGGGGGGAGCACCGAGCCCTGGGGTCAGGGTCCACGGGGAAGCTGGTCGGTGCTGGCACGGGATGCACCGCGCTGTGGTGCTGCTTGCCCCGCGGGCAGCCTCCGCCGCTCCTCTCCGGACTCACCACGCCATGGCCTCCAACCTACTCCACGTCCTCCCGCCCCAGCGGCTGCTCCGGCCCCTGGCCGTGCCAGAGAGGCTGCTGCTAGGGCCGGGGCCCAGCAACGTGCCCCCCCGCATCCTGGCTGCAAGCGGCCGGCAGCTCCTCGGCCACATGCACCCCGAGGTGCTGCAGGTGAGCTGCCCCGGCCCAGCCTTCCTCCCCTCCTCCCCTCTTCCACACCTCCCATGAGGGGATGGGAAGGCAATAGTGGTGCCAGTCAGTCCCCTGTCTCCACAGGTGATGGATGACATTAAGGTGGGCATCCAGTATGCCTTCCAGACACAGAACCAGCTGACCCTGGCTATCAGTGGCACTGGCCACTGTGCCATGGAGGCTGCCTTTCTCAACCTGGTAGAGCATGGCGACACAGTGCTGGTGGCTGTCAATGGCATCTGGGGACAGCGTGCGGCTGACATCGCCAGGAGGTTGGGTATGCCGGGGACGGCCAAATGGCACCAGCGGGGCCCATGGAAACACATGTGGGTGGGATGCCAGATTGTGACCCCTGGCTTGCTGTCCCCATCCCGGCAGCAGTGTTCAGTGAGTGACATGGCTTCTGCAGCCAGAGAGTGCTCCAGGATTTTTCCAAGGTGATATCCCTCCAATTAAGTGGTTTACAGCTTTTCCACTGAGCAAATCCGTGGGAGGCCAGATCCCCTGTGGGTGGCCACGCTCATGGTTCATGCATAACCAATTGCCCCATGAAACGTGTGACTGCCCAGGTGAAGGCACACTAAAACCTATCTGCCTCTGTCCAAATGTCTCCCAGGAGCCAGTGTACATGAACTGCTGAAGCCCCCAGGCGAGTACTTCACTCCATGGGACATCGAGGAGGTGAGTGCTGGCCAAGGTGCAGGGCAGTGAGCACAAGCTGGCCCCGGGGTCAGTCACCTTCCCCTCTGTTTCATGCAGGGCCTGGTACAGCACAAGCCCTCAGTGCTCTTCATCACCCATGGCGAGTCCTCCACAGGGGTGCTGCAGCCGCTGGAGGGGCTGGGCAAGCTGTGCCACCGGTCAGTGCACAGTGGCACCTATGGGGGCTGGCAGGACCCCAACATCACCACTGGGGATTGGAGCATGGGGGTTCACATGCCCTGGCTCTTCTCTGGCTGTGTCGTACTGGAAATTGTTGGTTGCCAGTGAGACACATGGCCCTGGGGAGACCAGGATGCAGGGGTTGCAGGCAGAAAGATGTCAAGAGGAGGTGGCAGGGACACCAGGCTGAACTCTGTCTTCATACAGGCATGGCTGCCTGCTGCTTGTGGATGCAGTGGCATCACTCGGGGGAGCCCCCATCTTCATGGACCAGCAGGGTAAGAGCCACAGTGCCATCATGGGCATTCAGGGGACAAGGGGGCTCACAAGGGGGAAGAAGGGAGGAAGGGAAGGTGAAATCAGATTCACTGCTTGCATTTTGGGCCAGCAGCACTAGAAACTGGTCCAGCTGCAGCCAGAGAGCCTGTTCCCCTTGGGGAACCATCAGGTGTCAGGTGTGCTTGGTGTAGGCCAAACACAAATGTGACTTACAGCATGTGCCACTCTGTGCTTCCCTGAGCTTAGGGGAGCTCAGCGTGACCCTGCTGTGAGCCTCTGGTACCTAAAGAGCTGCCTCCCCTCTTGGACAGAGATCGACATCCTGTACTCGGGGTCTCAGAAAGTCCTTAATGCCCCCCCTGGAAGTGCACCCATCTCATTCAGTGAGCAAGCCAGGTAGGGGCAACCATGTACCAACGTGGGGAAAGGCAATGGGGCTGGCAACTGCCTGCTTTGCCAGACATCTGCTCCAGCCCTGCTCTAGAGAGTGCACCCAGCAGCAGCTCTGTATGGCCAGAGCCCTGCCCATCTCTGTACAGCCATAACAGCTGGCCCTCCTCCAGAACTGACCCCAGTCCAGAGCTGGTGGGGTCAAGGTCTGCCTCCTTCCCAACACTCTGCTTCACCAGGGAGAAGATTCTAAGGAGGAAGACAAACCCCCCATCCTTCTACCTGGACATGCGTTGGCTGGCAAACTACTGGGGCTGTGATGAAGAGGTGCGAAGGTAAGGGCAGGCTGTCCCAGGACAGATGGCTGCAGTTGTCCCACCCACAGCCTTTTGCCCCAGCCTGGGGGCCCTGTCTTCCCATCACCCTGTCTTCTGATCACCAAGTATTCTGGGGGGGGGGGGATTTGCATCCCCCCTGCACTGTGTGAAGAGAAGGGAGAATGCTGAGCACTGATTCTCCCCACCATAAGCTGCAGTACTGCTCTGTGATGGGCTGGGCTGAACCCACCTGGGTGCTCCTTGGGTTTTGCAGGTACCACCACACGGCTCCAATCAACAGCTTCTTCAGCCTACGGGAAGGCTTGGCCATGCTGGCAGAGCTGGTGAGTGGCAGCAGGCAGGCAGGGAGGCACCAGCAGTGCTGGTGGGTTTGGGGGAGTGGTGGGTGCCAGGAGGTATCCACTGACGGCAGGACCCTTCTCCCTCCTCTTCCTGCAGGGTCTGGAGAACTCCTGGAAGCGCCACTGGGTCAATTGTGCTCAGCTGTGCCAGGGGCTGTGTGACCTGGGTCTTGAGCTCTTTGTGAAGGAGGAGGTGAGTGCAGGGCGAGTCCCCCTCCATGGTGCAGGGGCAGTGTGAGAACATGGCCCTGAGCAGGTGGAGATGTGCCTGGACAGCTTTTGATACTGGAGAAAAAACTCACCACCCAGAGATGCTCTCTCCTGGCAGGCTGCTGGGCTCACTGAGGGATAGGGCAACAGCCAGGGAATGCAGATTTAACCCAGTTTCTCTCTTTCCCAGAAAGCGAGACTTCCGACCATCACCACTGTCAGGGTGCCTGAGGGCTATGACTGGAAGGAGATCACAGCCTTTCTCATGGACAACCATGCCATTGAGATCTCCGGGGGCCTGGGCCCCTCAGTGGGCAAGGTGGGCAGCGTGCTTCCCTCCCGCTGCCCATGGCCGGGCACCAAACCCAGCTGGAGCTGCACCCATGCCCCACAGTTAACTGGTGCTCCCTGCCTGCAAACAGCAAACACACAGCTGGATGCATCCCATCCCCTGCAGCGGCACATAGAGGCTCCTAACCACACACAATTGCCACGCGTAATTGAGTAACCGCACACATAATTAGCAGGGTGACACATCTTTAGAGGAACTGTGTGTTAAAACTGGAGCAAACAGGGAGTTGTACACATGCACTTACACCCAGCAGCACACATGGCCGTGCCCCTGCTCCACACGGAGGCTGTGCTTTGTCACTAGCCACTCTGCTCGCAGAGCATGGACACAGAGGTGGGCACGCAGGGAAACACTCGCCCTTCTCCCAGGTCCTGCGAATCGGCCTCATGGGCTGCAACTCGACCAGCAGGAATGTGGACCGTGTGCTGCACGCCCTGCGTGATGCCCTGAGGTGCTGCCGCCGCAGCAGGCTGTAAGCACCCCCCTCCCCGGGATGCCGGCAGGAAACATCACAACACCCAGCAACCCAAGCCAGAGCTGGAGGGAGAAGCTGGAAGAGCAGGGGATGTGGAGGTGAGGACTGTGGCTTGGCAGATGCAGGACCTGGCTCAAAACCCCTTCTCCCAGTGCCTGTGCAGGGTCACTCCCACCCTGGTGTCCTGGTGCCCCAGATTCTCTCCTTCTCGCAGTGCCAGAGCATGGCAGCCCCACCTCAAGCTGACATGAGGGCTGCATGCAGGATCTGTGCACAAGTCACTTCCCCTACCACCACCATCAACCTGCACCAGAGCCCAGCAGTGCAGGACAACAGCCACTCCCCACCCCAGATTAGGCACCCTGGGGTGAAACCTGCCCTGGCACCCAGCTCTACCAGGGGACCAGAGAGGCCCTGCATCCCCACCCAGCTGCAGCAGACATGTACTCGCCCTCCAGTATCATCTTTCCTCAATAAAGCAACGTGGCAGCATCCTATTCTCTGGCCCCATAGCATACTTTGTTCCCACCCCTGAGTTTCAAGACACCCAGATGGAGTGGCAGCAGGATCCCTTTCAGCTCTGCTGAGGGATTTATCACTGGATCTTGGAGAGGAGCTGACACATTCCAGAGTAGTGTGCACCATCCTGGATCTGGTACATCTGGAACTAAACAGAGGCAGGTGAAGAGTGACAGGAGAGGGCTCCTTGGTCTGCTTGAGCCCCATGCCCCAGCATCTCCATCCTCCCATAGCCTCCAATGGGGATGGGTAGTACATGCCAGCAGCTGGGGGCCAAACTTCAGCACACCCTAAGCTGCCCAACCCAGGTGGTTTCTGGCACTGCCACGCTCTGCCTTGGAATACCAGCTGAGGATCTGGCATTTCCTGGCTGAGCACAGCAGGATGTCACAGCAGGCTGTGTCCCAGCAGGACCTGTCCTCAGTGGGTAGCTGCAGGAGGGCTCAGGTGCTGGGGTCTGCCTGCCAGCTGCCAGTGTGTGCAGTGGAGGATCTGGCTTGAGAAACTGGGAGACCTGTATCTTCACAGCTGGGGAGAGGATACCTGCAACGACCTGAATGCATGGGGACTCCCCAGCCACCCACATGACCTCAGGCATGCACCATCCTGGACCTTCCTCCCATACCCACATCTGGCTAAGAGGAACCTGGGAGACTGCAGCATAAGAATGCTGCTGAGCAGCTTCTGCCTTTCCAGGAGAGACAGGAGGGGAAGCAAAGCAGGATTGTGCTCTCCTACATGCAGCGGGGAGGGCTGTAGGCAGTCCTGGAGAGGCCCCAAGGAGGGGCCAAGCATCCAGTTGGGCCATTTTGTGCCCAAACTAATCCGGGGCTGGTCCAGCTGGACGCTTGGCCCCTCCTTGGGGCAGGGTAGTGGTGTTGGCAGACAAGACGTGTGTCATCCCAGCACTGCTCCCTCCCGAGTCCACCGGGGGCCTTCCAGAGGCTGCCTTCACGGAAGCCCCTGTCACTCTGCTGCTTCTTGCACTGGAGCAGCTCCTACACCTCTTCACCACAGGGACAATGTCAAAGCGAATGGTCTTCCAGCCATCATGGATCAGCAGGGAGAGCACCATGGCGTCTTCCTGCAGATTTGCAGTGCTGAGATCACTTAGATGCAAAAGGTCTGGCTGTGGTAAGGAGGTTACCGCAACCAGTCCTGTGGGCTGAACCCAGGTGTGTGCTGCAATGCCCATGGGAACGTCTCACCCCACTCAACTCATCCCCTTCCAACGCTGCGGTTTGGCTGTGGTTCCCCAGCAAAAGCCTTTCTCCAAACTCCACTGGTGTGGTTTTCGGGAAGAAGCATTGCTTTAGCAGGGCTCAGGGCCAGCGGGTGTGGGCTCAGCAGGAAGCCCTGAGCAGCTGAACAGGGCCATGCTGCTGGGTGGCTACACAGTGCCAACACAAACAATGTAGTCCAAGAAAAATGGACCAGGAAAGGTCTCAGGCTGTGGGGGTAGAGGAAGACACAGGGCTCTGTCTTCAACATGGAGAAAGGAGGGGAAAATGGGCTTCCTGGGGCTGGGTTAAGAATTCTAGACCTGCTGGTTGTCTCACATCATCTCTCCATCGGGGCTAAGATGTACTTCAAGAAGCTCCTTTGAAAATGGAAATTCATGAAGAGCTGATGGGACCCCCTATGGGCATTCCCAGGGTCCCTTCCCACCATGTTCTTCCCAGGAACACCATTCCTGGCTGGGGGCCCATGCAGGGGTCAGATCCATGCCCGAAGGTCCTGGTCCTGATGTGCTTCCAGCTCGGTCTCCAAACAGCCTCCTTCAGGCAGCAGGAGGTGCCTGGAGCCCAGGAGAGATGGGGGTTTGGGTGAGCCAAGCACATCAAGTCCCTGAGGAAACCGCCTCTGAGGACTGAAGGCAGAGGTGTGTGAACACTGCGTGAAGTTGCCAGCTGCCAAGGAGAGTGCCATCAGCCCAGGGTAGATTCCCAAGGATGACTGCTGCTGTGGGATGGCAGGGAGCAGTTTGCATCTCCCCTTCCTTAGCTGAAGGCAAACCCTGTCCCAGCACATGGCGGGGTGCTTGCTCGTTCATGCAGGCTTTGGATGGGCCATGCATACAGGGACTTGTGCCCCAGCCTGTCTGAACAGGAGCCACCACCAAGCTGGGCTCCCCAGCCATGCTGGAGTCAGCTCCCAGCCAGGGAAGTGTCCCACTGGCCTCCACACCTGGCTGAAGCAGGAAGCAGTGTTGGCAATGCACGATGGCCAAAACAAGGAGCTCTTTCAGGTGCTGGAGGACTTTGACTAGAACCAGGCACCCCGCACCACCCTCCTGCTCCATCACACACACAGTGCCGGTCCAGTCCTCCAAGTCGGCCCCCAGAACTCTTCCAGATATCACAGGCGTCCAGTCTCAGATAGTACCTGACTGGGGTGTCCCCAGGCCAGTATGCTAGCACCTGCAGGACATCACAAGGGACTTCTATAGTGACAGCATCCTCGGAGGCACAGAGAGAGAACTTGAAGGCTTCCAAGTTCCTGGCATAGTCCACAAGGAAGCAAGGTTCCCTGGCATGGGCATCCTCCAGCAGGGTCAGCCGGATGTCCTCAGCCTGCTGGAAATGCTCCAGCCACTGCCTCTCATGGGGCATGGTGGCCCTGAGAGAGCTGTGTCAGTGGGAAGCTCTGGCTGCCATGGCAGCTCTGCTGCTGCCCCAAGCCTGCTCAGAGCAGGAGCTAAAGTATGTGGGCAGGGAGAGCAGGGCTGGGAGCCAGCGCAGGGTGGGTGGAGGGAAGTCACAGCCAGGTGTTGACAAGCACTGACGCTGGGCAAATGCCAGGGAGAGCTGCTGGGAGCACCATGTCCTCCCAGGGCAGACCCAGGGCAGGGAACCAAGTCACACCGTGGCCTGCCAGGCAGTCCAGGGGTGTGATAAGGAATGCACAGCCAGTGGGTCACACCAGGACGATGCTGTGGTCTCCCATTCCTCTCCTGGTACCCAGGCTGTGTGCCAGAAACATCCCCTCACAGCCAGTGACAGATGAAGGCAACCCACCACTCTCCCACCCTAGTCCAGTCCACCTCAGCTGCCTGGAGCTGCCCAGGCAAGTTTGCTCCCAGCTTGTGTTGTGTTATGCTGGAGTGGCTGTGGGAGGGCTGTGGGACCCCACACCACCATGGAGGTGCTCAGCACAGTGCTGCTGGCCCAGACCCATGCCCAGCCAGTGGACACACAAGGCTGAGGCTCAAGCTCAGGCTCAAGTCTACCAGATGTGGGCAGACCCCTGCGCCCAACTGCCTGTCAGAGCCTTGGTCCCTGCCAGACTCCCCTCCAGTAAGCCCCGTTGTCAGCCCGCTAACACAGGATCCGCGGTCTCCGTGGGTTCCCATCGGCACGGCTGCCCGGCGGCGGCGCTGGCCGCGGGGAGCATCGCCACGGGAGGACGCGCAAACCGGTGCTTACGATCCGGCGGGCAGCGGCGGTCCCCAGCCCGGCGGCCGCCAGGAGGAGCAGATGCTGCGGAGACAAGGGCTGTGCTCAGAGCTGAGCCGGGCCTCGCTCGCCTTCCGCCTGCAGAATGCTGCCTGGGGCAGGCTCAGCCCGTGGGGTTAGGACAGCTCTGGCCACAGCAGGGCGAAGGCTGGCTCTTGCTTCCGCACTGACTTTCTGGCTGCACCCCAGTTCTCCTGCATCTCCCACAAATCCCGGAGAGGGGAGGTGCATGCCATGCCTGTAAAGCACTCTCCATCATGGACTCTAGCAATAGGACAAGGGGGAATAGGATTAAACTTAAACAGGGGAAGCTCAGGTTAAATATGAGGAAGAAGTTCTTCACTGTGAGGGTGGTGAGGCACTGGCACAGGTTGCCCACAGATGTGGCAAAAGCCCCATCCCTGTCAGTGTTTGAGGCCAGGTTGGACAGAGCCTTGAGTGACATGGTTTAGTGTGAGGTGTCCCTGCCCATGGCAGAGGGGTTGGAAATTGATGATCTTAAGGTCTTTTCCAACTCAAACCGTTCTGTGATTCCTGGGGATGGTGGGTGACCCTCTGCCTGATCAGGGTGGGGAGATGAGGCTGCCCCCTCGGGCAGCTTGCTGCTGGTGGGGGAAACAGCACAACCCTGATGTCTGCTCCCATCCGTGCTAGAGCTTTGGTATCAGGAGGAGCAAGTGTAATGTGACACACACACACACACAGAGCTCCTCACTGCCTTTGGCACCCGCACTTTGTGGATCTCCTGGTACCACCATTGAGAGACAGGTACTGCAAAATCATGCCCTCTGCCCCTTTCCACGGGCCAGAGCCTTACCCTTTCACCTTCTTCCTTTCCCCTTCTACTTCCTCCTTCCCCTTCTTCCTTTCCCCTTCTACTTCCTCCTTCCCCTTTTATTTTCCTCCTTTACCTTCCTCCTTCCCCTTTTATTTTCCTCCTTCCCCTTCCTCCTTCCCCTTCTTCCTTTCCCCTTCTACTTCCTCCTTCCCCTTTTATTTTCCTCCTTTACCTTCCTCCTTCCCCTTTTATTTTCCTCCTTCCCCTTCCTCCTTCCCCTTCTTCCTTTCCCCTTCTACTTCCTCCTTCCCCTTTTATTTTCCTCCTT
>NDXB01003655.1:0-21750 GCA_002631895.1 Agapornis roseicollis | reverse complement strand
GGAGGGCAAGCCAGGGGGGTTGAGTGAGTGAACGAGCTGCGTGGGTTTAAACCACGACACATGTGATTGTAACTTTTTCAGTATCCCCATGGCCTGAACTATCAGCAAAAATATGTGAGAGTATTTTTTAGCTGTATTTTTTTTTTTGCTGGTGGAAGCTTCAGAATGGAATAAAAGCAATTTGTTTAGTGTTCCGATGTTGTTCAGTATTTGTTTGAGCTTCTTGATATAGAAATAAAAGATTCACACAAACATGAACTTTCCAAAAGGTTTAGGCAGTAAAACGCACCCACCCAAATATGCACACATTTAAGGTTATTTTCAGAGATGTTTCTCTTTTAGTTGTGACCATGCCAGTTTGTATGAATCTGTGGAGAATTAAAAGAATGTGTTCTCCTATGCAATGTCTATTTCTATATCCCTCTGGCAGACAAGGAATAAAAGCAATAGGCAGACTTCACTTACTCTCTTGTTTTCATTCTGGCCACAGAGAAGGAAACAGAAATAGCTTAAAAGAATAGAAGAAGATTCTTCAATTTTCTCCTGACCTGTTACACATCTATTTTAAATGCTTTCCAATGGAGAAATCACTGACATGAAACATTTGAAGAGCAGTTGTTTCTGCATTATCCCTCTTTATCAAAATGTTAATTTACCATCCTAAAAAAATAATTGCATTTTAATATTTCACACAGTTACTACATAATATTTTTAATACCAGGTGGAAGCCAAAATTAATATTGGCTCAAGAAAAGATTGTTTAGCATTCACATGTAAACAAATAAATGCACATAAGTACTTTAATAGACCACTCGAGTTCAGTTTTGGAGTAACATATTATTCTGTATAGGCAGGTGTACTATAGTTCTATCACTAATGTCTGACAAATGGTCACCATCAGTATTGTGGTTTAGCATTAATAAAGCTCCTCTGGATCTGCATAGGTACACTCAGGGGACAAGAAATCTTGGGGACTGTAAAGAATCAAATGAATAAGAGCTTGTATTATGCAAGCATAGGACCTGTGAGCTTTCAGATATGTGAGAATAAGACATTCATATAAAGTTTCAGCATGATGTAGTCTGCAAGTGCCATGCCAATTACAAGTCACTGAAATCCTACTAAGGAGAGTGAATTATAGTCCTGATAGAGAGCAACCTGAAATTATGACCACCTGAGTTCTGTGTAGCACTCAGTTAAAGGTCTCTGTCTCAGTTTAATGGGACATAATTCTTTACTGCTGGCACCATGTTGTTTTTTTGCTGGCATTTTTTGTGAAGACTGAAGATACTGGTAGTTAAGCTATCCTCTCTGGGTTTAGGATAAAGTGCATTGCTGGGAACAATACAAAAGCTTGGACTTCTGCTACCTGGCTCGATTTCTGAAGAAAGCAACATTATGCTTTACTGGACTGAGATCCCAAACTAAGTTTAGATCAAACCATCTTTAGGGTTTTTTTTAAAGATAATAATGAGTTTTGCCTGGATGCAGAAAAGTGAGAGATTTTCCCAGCTTTCATAGTCTCTTACATTCTTCTGTGATTTTTATTGTTCTTAAAATGTAACTTTTGAAGTTATCCAGTATTTGAGTATGGCATTGGTAGAGATTACTTCCTGAGGTATATTGCAACCAAGATGTATAGCAAGGTTCCCTAAAAATATCCTAGAAATCTGCACATGGTACACAGGTTAGTCATGAGTTGCACTGGAAACAGCATCGTTCTGTAGCAGTACCCAAAGGCCAGTGGTGTCTAAAATGAAACTGGAAACTTCTGTGTAGATATCTGAACCATGTGTTTAATGACTCGCATTCTCCCTTAATTATTATAGTGCTTTTCTAACCAAATAACATTATGCAGTGAAGTATGTCGTGGTTTAACCCCAGCCAGCAACTAAGCACCACACAGCTGCTCACTCCTACACTGATGGGATGGGAAGGAGAATTGGAGAAAGATAGAACCCATGGGTTGGGATAAGGACAGTTTAATAATTGAATTAAGTCTAATAATAATATTAACAGTAACAGCAACAATAATAGTAATAAAGGAAAACATAGTGGGAATAAAACCCAAGAAAGACAAGTGATGCACAACACAATTGCTCACCAACCTCTGACTGATGCCCAACCAGTCCCTGAGAAGTGATTGGCCCTTCCTGGCCACCTCCCTGCAGTTTATACACTGAGCATGATGTTCTATGGTATGGAATACTCCTTTGGCTAGTTTGGGTCAGGTGTCCTGTGTCTGCTTCCTCCTGGGTTCTTGTGCCCCTCCTCACTGGCAGAGCATGAAAGACTAAAAAAAGTCCTTGATCAGGGTAAGAATTACTGAGCAACAACTAAAATATCAGTGTGTTATCAGCATTGTTCTCAGCTTAAATCCAAAACACAACACTGCACCAGCTACTCGGACAAAGCCTTGCGTGGCTTGGTTTAGTGTGAGGTGTCCCTGCCTATGGCAGGGGGGTTGGAACTAGACGACCTTAAGGTCCTTTCCAACCCTGACTATTCTATGATACTAATGAAAAACTCTGTCCCAGCTGAAACCAGGACAAAGCTTAATAAGTGATTTCTTGCATTTTTCCTCCTGACTAGTTTTGGACCAACCATCTATTTTTTGTTGCATTGCACAGGAATGTTGAACCCCTTATGGATCTTTGTGACCTTCCAGCTTCAGTGTCCAGGATAACAGGAGAAAGAGATCATCCAATAAATTTTAAGTATCTCGTTTTCCTCAAATTCTGCATTTCAACCCACTGCAAGCCCAACTTATTCTGTAAAGAAAAAAGCTCACAATGTTACTCTGATTCAGAATCTCTGTCTGAGATTGAATAATTCTGCAGGTCACACAATAACAGCTGTTGTGGAAATCAAACACAATCAGACTTCTTCAGAACTTAGACAAGGTTAGTGAACGTCCATGCAATACAACAGTACGTTCATCTTGGCTCCAGGCTGCTAACCCAAAATAACACGGTGCTTTGGAGCATGTTAATACAGCTGTGCTTCAATGTATAGTAATAGCTTTTCCTCCTACTCTTCTCCTTCCCTTTCCCTTGGCAGAAAGCAGTATCTGTAGGAAGGTAAGGAGCAGAGGTTAAAAACCTTAAATGAGCCAAAACTAATGTGCTTCAGAGTTTCTGCTTGTCTTCATGTTTACTGAAGGGAAGCAGTGCCATAGGAGAGAAACGCAAGCAGTGAAAATAGAATAACAGAGAAGAAGAGAGGAAATTATCATAAGAAAGCTGGAAAAAGGGAGCTGTAAAGGGGATACACCAGGTTGCAGAGGGGTAAAGTAGTCTGGAAAGAAAATAGAAAATTATCATAGAGTGGTGCAGTGTGACATGAACCATGAACTCCAACACTGACTTCACTGTGCAGATTGGTGTATCTCCCTTGAGAGTCTTCTCTTAGCTGCCACTTTGGCTCAATGATCAAATTTAATACAATACAGGGCAGCACATAATGAAATCAAAGCACAGGCCTGGAATCAGGGAACTTAGATTTTTAAGGCAGAATAAATGGCCAGAGATACCCAAGTCACAAAAAACAGTAAAGCCATTAATAGCTATAAATTCCAGTCAGGATAACAGTTATTGTTTCAAAGCTGGGCTAATTAGGTTGGAGCAAACTTCCTGCATGCAAACCAGGGTATGCTACATCTGATACCTAGTCAGATAATCTCTACACAGTACTGCCACATAGTCTGAGGTTATCTCTATCCTAGTGGTACAAAGCAGACTTACAGACATGCAGTCAAGAGCACCTAAATGTAGATGTCAATATGTAGTGGTCTACATGTGCTGCCAGTGCATGGGATTCCATTACAGGCAGTGGAGAGATAGAATGGGATGCTGCATCTGAAACCCAGTCTTCTCTGTTATTTGCCAAGTCATAAGGCTTCCTACCAACATAGATCTATCACTGCTGTAGAGGACTGGCAGCTATGGCAGAAGATTTAAGGAAGAGCTGTGCTCTTTGGTAGACCAGTTGGAGGGCAGGTGGGATATCCTGATGTCAATAGATACTTATATTTAAACAACGAAATTGAGTACTCTTCCTATTGACTGATGCCACCAATGGAGCTGACTTGTCAGCAGGCATCTGCTTTAGAGAGTGTTCTTTGGGTTCTCCTGACTAGAATGATTTGAGGCTTGCATCAGCTGGCCACACATTGATTTCTGGTGTCGTTTCTAAGGCCCTAAAGATATTTGGCCAGAAGATTAAGGCCATATTTTTGTCCAGACATATTTCTGGTCGCATATCTTTCTTTCTGATTATCTGTATGTGTAACAATTGCTTAAAGGTTATACCTGCTGTGAAAAGAGAAGCATTATGTAAGATCAAACCAGCAAAGTCATGATTATATCTGACTCTTCTGATGAAGGTCATGAATAACTCTTAACAGAGATTCAGAATGCAACCTGATGGAAAAGATAACTAACATTTGTTTGATCATATTTCTAATGTGATCTGTAGAGGAGTTTCATTTAGTCCTAAACCATGAAGTTCAAAGACACTTTAATGCGCTGAAAAATAGGGATATATTTTTCTTCCTCCTTTCAAATCAGAGCCAAATTTCCAATTATTCTGATTCAAAGCTTTCACATGTGATGAACTGCTTTAGCAGGGCAAAGAGATATCTGGGGTAGTTCTGGTTGCCATAAATATTTAGAGATAAATCAGCACAGATGTTACCCCTTAAGGGAAAAGGATCATTGGCACTAATTTTGTTCATTTATCCTAAACAAGCTCAGTGGTGTAGATTCAATAATCCCACCCCTTAACCTCTGCTTTGAAATGTCTCCAAATTATTTTGTTCATCTTCTTTTCCTATGCATTTTGGCTTATGTTGACATGGATGCTACCACCTGTGAAAAGGACTTATGTGCTGGTAATCCTGTGGCAGCTTTCCCTTCCCCTTATTAATTTTAGAGTTGATCTGGGTGGTCAGGAAGTGAAGAATGAAAGAAAAAAAAGGCATGCAGTGTTTATTTGTTGGCATTTCAAGGCAAAATACCAGAGTAGCGGAGAGAGCAAAGACTGGAAAGAGAAGCTTCCTCCCTGTGTGCCCTGTTGCCATCTTTCTCTACCCTTAAGAAAGAGGGGGGTAAGAAAGCCATGAATGTGGGTTGGAATATGTGTCTTCCCTCTTTTCTTTACAGGTATTAGATTGATTGGTCACAGGCACAAGAGGAGGGAGATATGGATTTGAATGCCTTCAGGATGAAGATGTAATTCAAAAAAGGATTTGTCCAAATAAGTGCTTTAGGCTACCATACTAAAAATTGATGATCATCTCCCACTTCTCCTCTTCCTTTCTTTATTCTGGTAACATTTTTCAGTGGAAGTGCTGAAGTTACTGGATTTCATGCTGAGATCAAGGTGGGAAGTAGAACCCCCCAGGGGATTTTTGGCAAGCAGTGCTTCAGATTGATGGCAGTGTGTGAGCTAACACTCTGTGCTGTTGGGATGTTGTGTAAGGCAGCAGAAGGTACTGATTTTCTGTCTTGGTGAAAGATAAGTCCCAGGAAATGTCATGGTGCTTTACAGTTTCATCAAGCTTTCCAGAGATAGATACCCAAACCCCATCTAAGTTGGACTCCAAGTACCTAGAGTTTTCTGTTTCGTTTACTTTTTCTTTCTGTCTGCTTGATCTGATTTTCAGTTCTCTCCTGAATACTTTTGAAAACTTACTGAGATTTTTCGGTCATTTCCAAGTTAAATTCTTTTATCAACTCCCACAGACTTTTAAGCAGGTTGAATGCTCAATTTTAGAAAGTTTCATTAAAACCTTATAGCTTAAAGGTCTTAAGTAATTCAAGATACTTTTAAATAGCTTAGTATATGTACCATTGCAGGCCATCTGTAATACTGACTTCTGGTGAGTCTCAGTGACATGGTATTAGGAAAGGAAAATAAAAATGTCAGACTCTTTCTCTATCTCTGCTACTGGCTCAACAAATATAGGGTTTTAAAAATAAATGTGGGGTGTTAATCAGAGCTTCATACACATGCCCATCTGTCATGATCTGTGATAGTAAAACCCCTGCTGCTAACAGTATACAGAGATGCAATTATTTGTCTTATAACTAGAAACAGTAGCAAACACTACTGGATGCAAAAAGCAAATAAAAGGACAAGCCAGACACCCACAAATTATTAATCTATGCAGATGACCTTCTGTTTACAATTAAAACCCTAACACTCAGAGCACTAAAATCACCCAACAGCTTCATGTTGTAAAATCTATCAGTTTAAACAGATGTCTATTTTTGTGACATTATCCAAAAACTTACCAGGCCTTTGGAATTCGAATCACAAACACCATTTATATTCTGATGAAACTGTCCTGTTTGTCATAATCAAAGACAAGATGAAACTGGCCATCCCAAGCCTCTGAGCTGAGCTAGTACTGTGAAAACCATTAGTATTTGACAAGTCCATTTTATTGTTATTATTACAGAGAGGGAAGGAGAGGGAAAGAGGGCAGTTAAGTGCTGCCAGATGACAAAGCTATAACCTACAGAAAATTATTCAGATGGTAGAGTAAAAATCTGATATTAAACCTTCCTGAAAAATCTACAGAAATAGATGAGTCCCAAGCCAGAAACTGTCAGCCAAGATGCAGCAACACCTAAAGCTGTAAGAGACAGGGTTGGGATGTGAAAGTTATTAAACAGCCCTGGTTTAATGATATGCAACAACCAGCTACAAAGCCCTATTAAGGAAGAGGTGGATGCTTTATAAATAATCCTGTGATAGTGCAAAGAGGAAGGAAGACTGGAGGATACATAGCTGAAATGTTCTATGGTGATTTTAAAAGACTAGATTCAGTGTCCCTCCTGCCAAAGAGCAATCCTATGTGGTGATCTGCTTATCAGCTCTGTTACTCCACCAAGATGGTGTAGAGGATGAAAGATGCCTGCATGGACCAAGCCAGGCCTGACGCCAGAAGTTGATAGAGGTGATATGCACTAGAAGTGATAAGGAAACATATATATATATGAAGGAAAAGGGATTTTGGGCAGATTTTGGACAGTTAAGATATTTTCTGAATATCTTATCACATATTCTATCAAGAGAATAAATTTTTCAGAATCAGTTTATCAGTTTGCTTATACTAAGCCAAGCAAAACCTGACAAGTCTCAACGTTTGTAATCTGGACTTTTTCATTAAAGTAGTTTTAATTCTTTATCTTAATTAGAACACCAAGATTTCATTGATTTGTTTTTAACTTTCTCTTACAACCACTCATTCAGACTACTTGAGATCCAAGCCTTTTGCTTCATATATGGTTGAAATAATAGTGGCATGAGAGTATGAATAACAAAGAAATTCAAATCAATAATTTGTTTGAGAAAATAACTGTATCTATATAGCAGCAAATTTTTAAAACAGCAGTATATACTCCCTAGACTTAAAACATAAAATAATATTTTTCATAATACATATAGGCTTTTATTTTTCCTTCCTTTAATTTAAAACAGCTCCATTGACTTCAATAAATAGCTCTCAGTTCGCATGGAGGTAACAAAGTAAAATTTGTCCCAAGGATTTCAACATTCCTTATAAATCTAATTTTATAATAATGCACAAAAACTTCTTAATGATGAATTGTTTGGTTGCTGGGCAGTCTGGCCCTGATGGGTTGTTAAAGTTTGATTTACTCTGCTAATCCATGACCTCTTTCTCTGACAAGTCATATTTTATGATTATTTATTTATATCATAGAAGCACCTAGAGGCTTCTGAGGTGACCAGGGCTCTATTGTGCTATTAGGCACTGTCTAAACATTCATAAAGAATAATCTCTTTATTCTGAACAGTTCATTATTTAAGTAGTGGGCATGCTTTTTCAGGGAGCAAAGTGAAATGGAGGACTGAACTTTAGCTCCCTGAATTGAATTTCCCAGAGTACTGCACACTCTCCTCTGTGTAGGAGGGATGCAGGTGCTCGACAACCATTCATCACATAACTACCCGTGCCACAGAGACACATTTGTTAAGGGAAATCAAAGTTTTTCTCTGATTGTACTGAGAAAGACAGAAACGAAAGGAAGGGGACTCTTGTCTCTCCAATGTCTTCTACACAAGTTATTTTGTGTAGCAGAATTAATTAAATTAGTTAAATCTGATGAGTACAGTTGACATAGGCTCAACAGTACAAAGTTGTTGGGAGAGGGGGGACAAAGGCACCCATAACCACATATACTTAGTGCAAGGGAGATGATGTTATCCTGAAAATACATTAGCGTGCATGTTCAGTCCAGGAGTCTGTAAGCACTGAGGCTCTTGCCTTGTACACTCCCCAGCATGACAGGTACTTACTGCAGAGCTGCTTGCGAACATGGGAGATCAGGCATGGGTGAAAAAAGAAAAAGAGAAAGAGAAACCCAGCTGTGCAATGTTTATTTTGGGAACAGAACAAGCAAGCAAGCATTGATTTCCCCAAACGCTACAAGACAAAAAGGTCATACTTTCAGTCCTCGAAATCTTGGTGCCTCGCTAAGGTTCCGTAAAGCTATTTCACCTGAGGTATTTGTGCTTTCTTAGCCTAATGCTGTTGGTTTATATCCCAAAGGGGCTGTGCTGAAAATGGCAAACAAAATTTGGTTGCTGAATATCTGCTGGTTCACAGGGCCCTGCAGGAAGTGCTGTGTGTGAAAACGGCCAGCCACTGCATGGGCCACACCAGTTTGTTGCAACACCAGCTTCAGTTACAGACAGGGCAGAAAGGGAGCCTTCATCTACCCTGCTAAGAACAGATACAACCACTACTTGAGAAGGGGAAATCTGACAGACTAATTCTTGGAGCAGATTCTCCTGGAAGGCATGCTGAGGCACATGAAAAACAACAAGGTGCTTGGTGGCAGCCAGCATGGCTTCACTAAGGCGAAATCCTGCCTGACCAATTTGGTGGCCTCCTATGATGGGGCTACGGAACTGATGGACAGGGGTAGAGCAGTTGACGTCATCTACCTGGACTTGAGCAAAGCGTTCGACACTGTCCCACAGGACATCCTTGTCTCTACATTGGAGAGACATCAATTTGATAGGTGGGGCACTCAGTGGATAAAGAACTGGCTGGATGGCAGCACGCAAAGAGTTGTGGCCAATGGCTCAGTGTCCGGCTGGGTGACGAGTGNAAAGAACTGGCTGGATGGCAGCACGCAAAGAGTTGTGGCCAATGGCTCAGTGTCCGGCTGGGGCCAGTGACGAGTGGTGTCCCTCAGGGATTGGTGTTGGGACTGGTCTTGTTTAACATCTTTGTCGCTGACATGGACAGTGGGATTGAGTGCGCCCTCAGCAAGTTTGCCGATGACACCAAGCTGTGTGGTTCAGTGGATCCGCTGGAGGGAAAGAATGCCATCCAGAGGGACCTTGACACGCTTGTGAGGTGGGCTGATGCCAACCTCATGAAGTTGATCAGGGGACTGGAGCATCTCCCATATGAAGACAGGCTGGGAAAGTTGGGACTGCTTAGCCTAGGGAAGAGAAGGCTGTGTGGAGACCTCCTAGCAGCCTTCCAGTATCTGAAGGGGGCCTACAGGGCTGCTGGGGAGGGACTCTTCATTAGGGACTGTAGTGACAGGACATGGGATAATGGGTTGAAACTTAAACAGGAGAGGTTTAGATTGGATATAAAGAAGAAATTCTTTCTTGTTAGGGTGATGAGGCACTGGAATGGGTTGCCCAAGGAAGTTGTGAGTGCCCCTTCCCTGTCAGCGTTCCAGGCCAGGTTGGACAAAGACTTGGGTGGTTTAGTGNAAGAAATTCTTTCTTGTTAGGGTGATGAGGCACTGGAATGGGTTGCCCAAGGAAGTTGTGAGTGCCCCTTCCCTGTCAGCGTTCCAGGCCAGGTTGGACAAAGACTTGGGTGGCATGGTTTAGTGTGAGGTGTCCCTGCTTATGGCAGGGGGTTGGAACTGGATGATCTTAAGGTCCTTTCCAACCCTAATTATTCTATGATTCTATGATTCTAAAAATAGGTACAGCAAATCTCTCTCTCTTCAGTACTCTGCCTTTTTACTCAATGTTTCTCACTTTTGGAGCAGCTTTTGACGTGTTCCATCACTAGTTTGGCAGAGCAGACCCAGTGCACCCAGACCTGCCAAGACTGTTTTCTGCTTTCTCTTTTTTTTGGCTCACCTTTCAAACCATACTTCCTGTTCACAAGAGCATGACAATCCAAAACTCTGCAAGCACCTGGAAGTGTGAATCTCAGCTACGAGGCTTAGCTTTGCCTTGCCTGGTGCTCCACTTGACACATTAAAATACAAGCTTGCTCTTAATCTTATTTAAGATGATACAAATCAGGGATTATTCCATTGAAGTATATGTAACTGAGTATGTTATTGCGAGTGCTCTGAGCTACCTGTGCTGGAAAGAATATAGAATGAATCCATGTTTTCCTTCTAAGAGCATGGTTTTCCTTCTCACCTTTGTGTACTTCTTGCAATGTTGCCTTCCACACCAGCTGGTTGTTTCTTTCCTCTGCTCCATTTCCACCTTTGTTGAGGCTGCAGTTTAGTTGTCTGGTGTGCAGTCATTTGGTATTTTGGGCACAAAGTAGAATTACTTAAATATAAAATAGTTGACCATAGTGGACCAGATGCTTAGTTAACGTAACTCAGTTTGGACAGTGCTGATTAGTTCCTGCAGAGTTGTTGAGCTGGTGTTAAACAGACACACAAATATTTATCACATCCCTTGTGTTACTCCCAGAAAATGTTTACATTTTCCCCCCACTCAATGTGACACTGCATGCTCATTTGCCTGCCAGTATGATTGCTTTTCTCATTCCAGGTAAGTCTGTTTGCAAGCAAAGGGACCATCTTAAGGCTAAATTTTTTGCAAGATGTTATCTGCCACCTGTGCTTGCCTATTTGCTGTGTCTATACCTCGTGTTTGACAGCTGCTCTCAGCAACCAGCTTTTTCAAAGCCACCGAGTTTGAACACAAAAGCTGCTCACACTGTTGAGCAGTAAATCCATGTTTGTTCCCCCCCCACTTCATTGTATCCAAGCAAGCGTACCAGGCACAAAGACCTGGAGTTGCCTCTTCTCTGCTGATTGTGCCATGTGATTCCTGTTGGGCGATTGTGCTCATGGGGTCAGGATTCTTATTTCTGTAGTTTTACCTTCTAGATGCATCCAGAAATTCCCTTTCAAGTGGAACATTTCCAGACAGAGCAGCAAGTGGTTGCAAAGACTGCAGAAATGAATAGTCTGACAGAGATAACATGAAAGGAGGTTTTGAGGTAGGGCAAAGGTAATTGAGGTTGAAGGTACAATTAGCTCCACATAGAAGTTTTGAGACTGGGTACTGCCTTCATCTTATATCTGAAACCTCTTAGTATACACAGACACATACATTTTGATACCTGATTTCTGATCCAGGAAGCTCTGTAAGTAGGACGGGGCTTGTAGAGGACACATTACAGAGAGGCGCTGCACATTCTAATGGATCCACTGCGAGCTGATTTTGTGCAAATATACACTGGAGGTTTCATTCCAGTAGCCTCTGCTTGTGTCTTTTCCCCTTCTTATTGAGTATCCTAATGCACGGATTGTGCGTACTTTTACATCTTCCTCTCTATTGAAATTCTCATTTTCTTCATCTCTCTCATAGGTGCAAACAGCACTTCCATACCTTCCACATGAACCCCTGGAGCTGTCAAAGACTCGTGTTTGCATTTACTCCCACGCTTTTGATTATGAGAAACTCATATGTTACCTGTATGATTTTACCTCTCTTTACAGTCATGAATACCCCAGATAATCCTCACTCTGGGCTTCCTTATTGGAAGGCAAGAGGACTTGTAGACTTAAAAATAGATGTCTAAGAATATATGGGAGTTGAGCCAAGGCTGGATGATACTGTTATGCTAAACCCTATACAGAGGAGGGGGAGGGACACATATATAACTTTTAAAAAGACATGGGATTCTTTGATCAACCTCTCTGTGTGTCCCTGTTCTGTGCATCACACAATCACTAAAACTCTGTGGACCTTCAACAAAGTTGTAAACATATACATCACAACATATGAGGGTGTAGAGAGAATAACTGTGACTGTATTAAACATGAACTTCTCTAGAGAGGACACTTCAAGGTCACTCGCATCAGTGTGTGAGGGTGTAAACAACATCTTACAGCTTCATCTTTGCTATTGCCTGTGAGGAGGAATGTCAAAGATATGGGAGAAAATAGCCCTGTGTGCTCTTGATGTCCTCTGGAGTTTTGTAGCCAACCATAAGTTAACCCACTAATGAGGCACTCTGCTGCTCTCCCTGGAGATAATGGGGAAACTCCTTCAGCGTGTTGGAGGAAGAGCATGTCTATGATTTATGAATACCAAGAGAGAAAGTGCTTTATTGCTACCACTAATCAGCAGGAAAGGGAGTGCAGAAACATGGGGCTCAGTATAGTCTGAAGGTGCCTACAGAATTTTTGATTCAATCAAGCGTTGTCTTTGCCCATAAGTTGCCTGGATATTGAAAAGCAGTTTTATGGATGGAGCCTTTGTAATACCTGCATTGCATAAGCTTTGATGTCACTATCTCATTTTGAACCCCTTGGGTTCTCTGTTAGTACAAAGAAGGATGATTAAAAGACTTTTGATTGAAGCTTTCCTGACACACGATGTTAAAAGATTTCAGTCCTTATCTTTGTCAGTTACAACATGAGAAAGACAAATATTAGACCATTAATCAGCATTAGGACTGTAAAAAAGTCCATTTTGATCATGCCACAGTACTTGAAGTGCTGATGTGCCAGTACTCTTGTTTTGACATGATGAAGTAATACAGAATATCTGCTCCATACTTTCATATCTTGAGGTTTCTTGAAAGAAAAGTGAAGAATGAAAGACTACAAAAATATATATTGTAAACATGACTTTATGAAAAAGCTCAGAAAAGTAGAATGAAAGTCGTGTTGAAAGCCTGGTGGTGTTTCTTTTATTCTCTTCTTCCATGAGTCATGCAGACCTCTGCGGTTTCCTTCTCCTCCATATATTGATTTATTGCTTGATGGTATTCAAGAAATTCAAAACTTCCTTGGATTCTGCCTGAGTAGCAGGCTTAGATGAAAATCCCAGCTAAGGTATAGAGGTCTGACGACAACCAGAAAACCATTGCAAGAGGTCATAAGGAAAAGGATGTGCAATCCTTAAATAACCTGATGAAAGACATAACAAAGCTGGCTCTGTGAGGGGAGGGAATATTTTAGGTTGTAAGAGTGGGGCAACAGACCTTTTAAAACAAATTTGAAAAATGTTTGAGAAATGTTTTGATTTATGCTTGACTGCTCTTAGTTTGGGAAATATGTCTTCCTATGAAGAAAAATGCTAAAATCATGGCATTCTAAATATCAGTGCTCTTAAGCAGTGATTTTGTGAACTGACATACAAGCGCATGTGTTGAGCATGTCCAGAATAAATTCAGGAGTTATAAGATCTTTTATAACCACTCGACTTCTTTTCAACAAGAAACTTCAGCAAAAACTTTCCTTCTGAGGTCCCAATAGAACTGTTCAATAAGTCTTGGGTTTTTTTTTAACCCCTGTTGTGGTTTAACCCAGCCACGCATCTTGTTCACTCACTCAACCCCCCTTTCTTGCCCTTCCCTGCTTCCAGAGGGATGGGGAGGAGAATCAAAAGAATGCAATTCCCACAGGTTGAGATAAGAACAGTTTAGTAACTAAGGTATAACACAAATCACTGCTGCTACCACCAATAATAATAATGATAAAGGAAATAACAAGGGAAGAGAATACAGCATCTCACCAACCACTGACAGATAACTCACGACACCCCACCAACCACCAATCGAATCCCTCCTCCAACACCCCAGAGAGCACTAGCCCTTCTGGATCACTCCTAGTTACATCCTGGGCATGACGTGCTATGGTATGGAATACCTCTTTGGTCAGTTTGGGTCAGGTGTCCTGTCCCTGCTTCCTCCTGGACTCCCCTCCTCCCTGGCAGAGCATGAGGCCCACAAAGTCCTTGCTCGGAACAAAACGTTCGAGCAGTAACTAAAGACATTCCTGTTATCAGTTTTGTTCCCAAGCTGAGTCAAAACACAGCTGCACCAGCTACTAAGAAGGAGAAAAATTGACTGCTATTACTGAACCCAGGACACCCCTTTCCCCTTCATTTCCTCTGTGTAGCTCTCTGGTTGTTAATCTTTTAACCTTTGCCAATACCTGAATGGACAATATAATACCCACACAAAACACTAACACTGGAATAATCCAAAAAATGTTCTTGCCATGTTATGTCTAACCAAAGAGAGAACATGAACTGTTATTTGAGGACTAACTTCCCTAGCCCTTGCAAGTTCTCATACTATTTACACAGAAAGAGGTAGATCATGTCAGCCAACTGTATGACTAAGAATTAAATGTTTTATCTAAGTTAGCTGTGAGGGTTCTTCAGTAGTCCAATAGGGAGAGAAAAACATATCCAAAAGCTTTCACTTACTTCATATGCCAGCTCAGGAAACAGTGGATTCCTTTTGGAAGTAACTTCCTGTCTCTGTTAGAGAACACACTCTAGTGAATAACGTTTGGACAACTGAAATTCACCCAGATAGATTTTGTTGTCAAGCTGCAGTTTCACTCATGAGCGTGGGTCCACTTTCTTCAAATTTCTGTTATTGAATCTGCTCGTTTTACTATCTAGTCATCCTTGCAGAGGAAAAGACGTATATCTGAGCTGGTGTTGAATGCTGCAGAATTAGCTGAGCAAGGTTTCCCTCTGTACCTTGATGATATTCTCAGTCTCTAAAAGAAATTCAGTTCTTGACAGAACAGGTGAGCACTCTGAATGAATATATGCTACCTTGAGGTAGTGACAGATTTTCTATAAATACAATGATTAAATCTTTTGTTTAATACATTTCCACAAAAGCATTGCTTGGAAAATCTTGGTACAGTCTTAGTCCATGCTTTAAAAGCATAGGTATTCAGCTGGTGCAGCACATCTCTTCTATCACTGTATCTGAAAATGCCACAGTCAGTTATTGTTCCTGTTGCAGGAATATCTGGCAAGGGATGCTGACATTTGAAAAGAAAGCATCAGGAAAAAAGAAGCTGCTGTACTTCCCATGATTAGGTCCATAAGCCTGAAATGTGTAAAGTTTAAATAATCATGACTAATTTCAGCCACATATCCTGCTGAAGAAACAAAATGGTTTCTAGTTCATTGCATGCCTTTGTTTCACACAGTGTAATGTGACAATTCAATATTTTGCAGTACATTTCAAGTGGGAAAATCTATAATGTGCTGTTGACTGAAGAGTGGTATAATTGAGTTCTCTGTATCTTCATACATGCTTCCAGATGTACTTTTCTGGAATTAACCCAAAAGAAGAAACAGGTCCAGTGTTGTGAAAGGGGACCTAGTATCCCACCTGATCTTTTCAGAAAGTATAAGAACTTTTATTTTTCATGTGGTTTCACCAACTGAGCAACAGGTATGTTTTGCTGACAGCAGCAGTGTGGACATCAGGCAATCCAAGTCCTGAGGACGGCTGTAAGGTTATTCATAAATGATGAGACAAATTCTGTTATCTCCCATCCAAATGCAGGAGTATACAGGTATAGGGAACAGCTGCAGCATGGGGGAGGTCCTCTGTATTTATCACACCCTTGTCTACCATCCAACACAACCGCATGAACCAAAAGTATCTGACAGATTGGTTTTCTCCTTAACCTCACTGGCAGTTGTCACATCACAGATTAAGTCTGCACTGTAAGGAGTGACAGATGCAAGCAAGTTCTGCCTGTTCATTCAGCTCACCAGGGGCAGTGCGATCACATCACTGCAATGCAAAACTCAGGTTAACAACAAAAGGATGCAGGATTTACATTGCATACTAGGAAGTTTGTTTTCACTGAAATGCTTGTCAAGCTTTGGAACAAGCTGGCCAGGGGAGTGAGTCACCATCCCTGAAGGTATTTAAAACACATGTAGTAGGCACTTAGGGACAGGGTTTAGTGGTGGACATGGTGGTGTTAGGGAGACAGTTGGACTCGATGATCTTACAGTTTTTTTCCAACCTAAATGATTCTATAATTCTATGTTGTATTAGTTGGGGCTTGGCTCCAGGCCGACAGATAGTTTTGGCCTGATGTGGTTCATGTCTGCTGCTGTGGGCTAGGGGGCAGAGCAGGCTCATGCCAGCTTGTAAGAAATCATGTGGAAGTATCCCACGCTGCCTCTCTGATGAGCTGGTGCAGCCACCAATAGCGCAGCCATTCCTGAGGGATTTGGAGTTGAAAGGGAGCAGGCAGTGCTTGGCAGGCTGGAAGTTTGAGGTACTGGTTAATTAAATTCCTTGTAGATTTTCCCTTCATGATAATGCTAAATCCAGGGATAAGTTGTCCTGGTAACAGCTCTGGCTACTGTTCTTCCCACCCTTGCTTTTATGTTTGTGATTAAAGGTACTTGAGTATGTAAATCACCAGCTGAGACAGGTGGATTTCTTTATTTATTTCACAGAAAGTAGTGCCCATATTAATTGAGAACACAGTGCAGTCAATTGCTTTTGAATAATAACACAATGCACTCACTCTTCAGAGCTCAGCATTTAGCCAACAACATATATTATTCATTGTTTCAAAATGTAATAAAGATATATACTTAATATCTGCTTTCCAATTAAACTTTATGAGTGGGGGCTATGGTTATATTTTTTGGCTGTGCTTTTTAATTTCCTTCTAACGCCTCCCTGGGAATTCAAGAGGTAGCTTCCAGCATAAACATGTTGAGTGCTAAAAAAATGTGTGATATATTTTATGGTCAAAATGTTATTATAGAGATTTAGGGGCTATCAGATGTGGTGACTAAAAGTGAGCATTGAACCTGCTCCAGTAGGTTTCAGGGTTTGCAATTGCTGATAAAGGCAATGGCATGAGAGATAAGTGGCTTGGTCTTCTTTTGGTTGATGAATGGTGTCAATTGACTAGTTGAAAACTGGGGATTCTTGGTACTCCTTCAGATCAAATAACATTCATTATTATTAATAATATTAATATCCACATTATATGTTTACTAGAGTCATCAGACATAAATAAGATGTGCAACCATAGGTTTATGTCCCTTGCTATAGTTAGCTCTGCTTATAGGTTGGGTTCTTGATAAAAATGTTCACAGACACTTCTGTAAGGGGACACAACAGCTGATTAAAATGGTTCCTGCTTGTAGACTTATACAGGTGTTCTTACTCTCTCCATTTTGTTCTTCCCATGGTTAGGCTTGTGACAGACACTTTTGCATGTCTGTGAGTCTGTGTGGCTTGGAAACAGAAGTCATCCTCTGCCAATAGGCTGTTCGAGCAGGACAGTAGGAATGGCAAATGCCTGATTGTTTAGGATGTTTGAGTTACTTAGAAAATACTTTAAGACAGAACATGTGCTTCCCTCTACATGATATGCATGTTCTTCTGTATACAATGAATTGAGATGGAGCAGTGACTGTGTCCACAACTATCTGTTGTTATTTTCCTTCCTGAAGCCTGCATGGATTTTCTCTGTCTAGAATACAAGTTGGTGGCTATACTGGAATCATGGAATCATAGAACAGTTAGGGTTGGAAAGGACTTCAAGATCACCCACTTCCAACCCCCCTATCACAAGCAGGGACACCCCACACCAAACCATAACAGATTAGAAGGACAAATGCAGATATCACATGCTATAATGACTAAAGAGGTCCTGAATAAGGAAATGGATGATACATCAGTTTTGCAATGGCAAAACTGAAGTAAGGAAACTTCCAGTGGTCAATACAAGCAGAAGTGTCAGTGTGTGAAACAAGAATGTAACATGGCTCAAGGTAGATGACAGTGGCTGTGAAATAGAGATATCCAGATGTTCTAATGCTAGGTATTCTGTGTAGCTGGGTATGTAGTGAAGGCACTTTTCTTTGGTCTGTCCGTAATCAATGCAGGTGGAAAAGGGCTGCTCCTAAGTATCACCCTCATAAAGATTGCTATTTAGATGCCTGAATTACTCCCTAGAGGAATTTACCTTTTTCTTGTTGTTGCAGAGGAAGTCTAAGGAAATTTGCATCAAAATTTAGCTAATTAAGTTGTCATGTACAACCCTCTTTTATATGTCTTTCCGTTAACCCAAGCAAAAAGGATAAAGAATAAGAGGAGTGCAATTTGAAATACCTCTGCTATTTTCATATCTCTAATACAAAAATAGCAGAAAACATTTCTGAAGACACAGCTGTCTGACTGAACTAGACAGCTATGAGATGACATACCTGTGGTTGGCTGGCAGCCCAGACTGCAATGCAATTGGATGTGTCTAAATGGAGATCTCCAGCGGGCTAATGAGAAAAGATATTCCAGTTAGGAATTTTGTGCCGAAAAGGATGGAAAAAAAATTTCAAGGGCTTTGCACTTTCCAGAATGACGGTGGGAAATCAGAATTGGCAGTTGGACAGACTTCTGGCTATGGAAGGCCATTAATCTGCTGGTGATGATAAGGATTTGCATCGGTGCATGGAGATATAACCAAGAGAGCACACTAAGCTTTTGAAGAAGGGAAATTGAGGCAAATGGAGAATATTCTGTAAATGAGCAGCTTACTTGGTAAGAGGGGTAGGGTATTTTTGTTATGGGTCATTGATTGTCTTACTAAGGAGACAGTGAAATGATAAAATTCCAAACCTCAATAGCAGAAGAACAGCCAGTTTTCGGGGGAAGGAGGCTGTTACCAGAGGAAGTTAAATTAATAACAAAATAAATTAAAATGAGAACTCAGTATAATACAAAAGGATGTTGAGAATAAAATGAATCAAAGCATCCAGAGACATAGAAAGAAGATCTTTGATTAGCTTTATGCCAATAACTGGGATATGAACTGAAAAAGAATAAGGATTTCTAGTCATTTCTTCATGAGAATTTATTAACCACCTGGGCATTTATAAAACCTGTTAGGAAGGTTTGTGTGACTGAAAATTGAAAAAAAGAATCCCACCAAAAGAACCCTACGGTGGTTTTGGTGAGGCGACTATGTAAAGGAGACAGGTACTCTTCTAAAGTTCACTTATGAGTTGCACGACCAACTACAACTTGGCAGTGCCTGCATCAGAATGTCAAACCAAGCTAGAGTGCAGAAGGACTAACCTCTCCTCATATACTGATGGAAAAGATGCACTAACATGTAGGGTGGGAGACTGCATGAGATATCTTTGTGTCCCTGTGCTGAACCAAACTAAAAGTTTTCTTGTTTTAGCATTTAAGCTTGGAGAACTAACTGAAATTTTGAAAGACTGAGAGAAACAGACCACGAACCTAAAAGATGAGGTTGCTTGGGTACAAATGATTTTTGCTTTATTACATTTGCAAGCAAAATAACAGAACTAAGCTCAATGGACTAAAAAAGAAACTTGTTATTTTAAACCATTCTGTTTCACAGAAATGAGAACAATCAGGAGGTAAATTAATTGGGGAAAACGCTGTCAATACACTGACGAATGATGATTGAGAGCATCATCATTCCATTGCAGAACATTCCATTGAATGTTTCAGAAGCCACATTCTGACATAACAGTGGGAATAGAAAACTTTGCCAGCTGGTAAGCCAAACAAGAACAGTTGGAACCTTGAGTTGGGGGGAGGTGAAACGACTTTTTAAAATCTATGTAAAATATAAAGCAGTGGGTCACTGCTGTGGGAGAAAGCTGATACATCCGGGTGCAAGCAGGTACCTGCATTTCAGTGGAGTTATGTGTAGTCTATCATAATTCTTCTGTATGTTTTACCACAATGGTAAAGCAATAACAGTAACCAGCAACAGGTACAATTTAGTAAGAGCCACGAGTTTTCATTGCAGTAATCTTTCAGATTAAGATTTCACTTGCTTTCTAATATCAATGTTTTAGTTCAGACAGGGTTAATTCAACAAAGCATTATGGCTTTTTCATGTAGCTGGTAAATTAAACATTGCAATGTTTGCTTTTGGCTTCATAATTTATGAACTCAGTCTCAAAACTTTGCTCAGTAACTTCAGAGGATAACTAAATTTCCCATGTAATGTTGATAATAAAATATATGCTGCTCTTGGAAAAAAACATTCTGAAATTAAGACCTTTGAATTGTCGCTGTTTGCCTCATGTGTCACTGCCTTAAGTGAAACAGCTATGATTTAATACACCTACTGAACATTCAACATGACACCCTTAATTCTCTTTCTTGACAAGCTATACAGTGAGTAGCTGAATTACCAGCTTTTAGAAACCCGTTTTATTCTCTGTTACTTTTATTTGAAGCTCAAAGGGATGTAGGTGGTCAGCAGAATACCTGTAGAAGACGTGCAGTAAAATCAGTCCAGATGGCAAGTGGTGATAATGGAAGAGATGGCTGATGTGGGACATGGAGAAGGAAAAATCAACAACCTTATTCATCTTGTGTGTATACGCAGAGCTGTTCCTCCTCTTGTTTCTTTCAAGGGATTGAAATTGCTGCATTGGGGGGCCCAATGCAGCATCCTGGTTCTGGTACTGAGTTCATAATTTGCTACAGAATAAAACAAGGACACACAAATGTAGAATAGAAGAAGTAGATTCTTTTTAGAGTGTTTGGTTCTGTTTTCTGGGATGTGTGCCTATGCATTGCACTTGTGGATTTTGCCATCCAAAGAGCTCTGGGCCTGAGTCAGAATCCACTGTTCTTTGAATCAGGGTTGTTTTTTTTTCTATTTCCTTGAACCCAAATATCCGCAGAGTCTATGATATCACAGGAAAATTGAGTTGTTGGAGGCATTCACAAGGCAGGATGAACATAAAACGATCACTTATAAATACACTTTTATTCTAGCTACATCTTATGCACCCTGAATCCTATGTGCCTCTGTCTTTCTCCTCAGAGTGGTTTATCTTGCTAAGGTTCTCAGCTGAGGTTATTGGCTGAGAAGTTTAGTGCAAAACTAAGCATCTAATAACTTGCTAAGACCTAACTGGAAAACCAGCTGAGGGATGCTTCTGTTTCTCCAGGCTGTCAGAGAAAAAAAAAAAAAACCATGCTGCTGTCTTGGAACTGCATCTTCTCTGTTTCAGTTGCATTTGTATTGCTTAAAGGCATGGTTAGAAAGACAGAAAACTAGTTGGGCTCTAAGGGAAACCTACTTGTTTGCAGCTTGCACCACTCTGTATGACCAAAGCTACACAGCACCTTTTCCAGCTGCAAGCCAGCTGTGCAGTCTGCAAGATATTACAGGGCTTTTGCAGAGACTTTCATATTTCTACTGTGAAATGATAGCACATCTTTTATGCTCTATCCACGGGGATGCGTGTGCTTTTAGGGATGCCAAGCCTCTGCAACATTCTCTACTTTCTCTCCTTGTCTGATAGTTGAAATCAGTACTTCAGGGCTATAAGTCCAATAACAACAACTGCTCAGCAAAACTGCTGCCAGTGAACTCTCAATATTGAAATAAAGATATCTCAAGTAAGACTTAAGACTGCAAAACCTGGCTGACATTATGCTGCTTGTGCAACCGTCTTTGTCCTCCTTCTTTAATATTGAACACCTTCAGTCTGCGACAAAAGAAATCATCTGTGAGCATCCCTTGGAACTCATAGGGTAACTCCAGCTGCCCATCCTGCGGCTACCCTCTCTTGAGGGTGGCCACATTGCCCACTAGTGCCTGAAGATATGAGATGTATTTATCATAGAATCATAGAATAGTTAGGGTTGGAAGGGACCTCAAGATCATCTAGTTCCAACCC
>NDXB01003647.1:141489-178618 GCA_002631895.1 Agapornis roseicollis | reverse complement strand
AGGTCAAGAGAGGTTCTCCTCCCCCTCTACTCTGCCTTGGTGAGGCCGCATCTGGAATATTGTCTCTAGTTCTGGGCCCCTCAANGTGCCCTTGTGGCCAAGAAGGCCAATGGCATCCTAGGGTGCATTAGAAAGGGTGTGGTTAGCAGGTCAAGAGAGGTTCTCCTCCCCCTCTACTCTGCCTTGGTGAGGCCGCATCTGGAATATTGTCTCTAGTTCTGGGCCCCTCAATTCAAGAAGGACAGGGAATTGCTTGAAAGAGTCCAGCACAGAGCCACAAAGATGATGGAGTGGAACATCTCCCTTATGAGGAGAGGCTGAGGGAGCTGGGTCTCTTTAGCTTGGAGAAGACGAGACTGAGGGGTGACCTCATCCATGTTTGCTAATATGTAAAGGGTGAGTGTCAAGATGATGGAGCTAGGTTCTTTTCAGTGATGTCCAGTGATAGGACAAGGGGCAATGGGTGTAAACTGGAGCGTAGGAGGTTCCATGTGAACATGAGGAGAAACTTCTTTACAGTGAGAGTGACAGAGCACTGGAACAGGTTGCCCAGGGGGGTTGTGGAGTTTCCTATATTGGAGATATTCAAGGCCCACCTGGACAAGTTCCTGTGTGATGTATTCTAGGTTACCCTGCTCTCGCAGGGGGGTTGAACTAGATGATCTTTTGCGGTCCCTTCCAACCCTTAGGATTCTGTGATTCTGTGAAGCAGGATTGTGGGGCTAATAGAAATGGGTGAACAGAAGGGAGAGACACCTTATAGTAGGCTGTGGTAGGAAAACTGGAATTGTCCTTTTTTCAGAAACATTTAGGAGTGGAGGTCAGGGCACAAGGGTGTCAGAAGGTAGATACAGTGTTGGAGCCAGGTTATGGTGGAGATGGGGATAATTGAAACTGGCTGCACAAGAAGATTAGAGGCGCTGGGCTTCACTAAATTTGCACAAGACACTTTAATTGTGGTATTTCTTATTTTTTCTTAATGAATACGAAATCTAGTTTTTTGTGTGCTGTCAGGTTTATGTTCAACATAAGTAATTGGGGGGCAGTTTCATTTAATGTTGGTTACTTTAGCCATTTTGGACTGAATAAACAGCATGAATTGGTTGGTAAAATGTATTGAGGGAGAGTGGAAAAGGGAGCAAGACAACTTCTAATCCGACAGAGAAGTTATGTGTGCTGCTCCACAAAGTGTTAACAGATCTTTGCTGGGCAGGCTGAAGCAGAGAATCTTTCTAGTTGCTAATACGTTCTGGAGCTTGGAGCTGCAAATAATGGAGCTGACAGAGAGATCTGAGATGTGTATACATTTGGAAGAAGCAGTGCTCTTAGGAAAAGCATGCATGCTTATGGAATGAGATGTATTATTAATGATGTACTTTGTTTTGATGAAAAATTACTTAAAGTTTTTAAAGCTGTATGTTGATCTTGCTCTAATCAACATTTTGTGCTGGTGAAATATGGAAAACATTATTATTTTCCTTATACAGTGTATTCATCTCAGAATTTTATGACTTGAGTTCATTACTATTATCAAGTTTCCAATCCTGTGCAACCCAGCAAAATTATTCTCTTGTAACTTTTCTTTAAAGCTCGTAACTTCAGGTTCAAGTTGTGGTTTACCTGAAGTGTCTTGTTTTTGTTAAGTCCTTGCATGAGGACTTGTCCACTACCATAACCTGTAGAAGAAGGTGGTGGATTCCTCATTTGTCTTTGTTGAGTTTCAGTTTCCAGTTATTGTATGTTTGTTACTTTGCTGTTGTTCAAAATCTTTCCAAACTGTGCAGCCAGTAATCAGATCAATATACAGCATATAGGTTGCTTGCTTGTAGTGTTTTGTGCTGTTAGCTGTCAAGGCCATACACTTATACACTTTTGGTTGTCTTTGAACATGGTCCACAGTCTGGCCAGTATTATGTTGTTTATTTCTACATGCTTGGTGTTAATTATCTTTGTATGCATATTTTTCAAATGGGATTAGCTGTTTTAGGTGACTGGCAGCGCAGGTGTGTGCCTATCGTTGGGTGCATTGGCACTGTATGTTTTAGTCTGGATTTGGATCCAGAGCACAGAGTGTAGCTGCTGATTGTCCATACCTGCTGACCGATAGAAAGAGTTAAAGCACAGCTGGCCCAAGCACTTTCTGGGTGAAACTAAAATAGATAATGTGCTCCAGCTGTGAGAGTCAGTTTAGATCCCAGTGATCATAGCTGGAAATAACAGCGCTTTCCTCTTCCTAGAGCCTTATTATGTGGTTGCTGAGTTTCAGCTTGGCACATCTGTTCCTACTGCACTGTTGGCTAAAGATGAGCTAACTTTAAGTTGCCAACACACCAGTGTCAACCTTGGGCCCAATGTGCTTCTTTGAGAGGGTAGGTTAGGATGTTGAAATGAAATCATAGGAGCTCCTTAGCATGGGTGGGATGTTTCTTTTTTGCTTTCTATTTACCTCAGTTCGTTATTATTCAGTTTAATGTATGTCAGCTTTTTATCAGGTTGTTTATGTAGACTTAGGTTAGTTTTCAAGTCAGTCTACCTTTCTAATTTGAAAGTTAATTCTTTAAAACCTTCTCAAGTTCTGGTATCCTTTCTGAAAACAACAAAAGCCCCCATCCTTTGTCCTCATCCCCACGTCCTTTCCCTTTTCTTTACAGTTTCAAGTGATAAGAAAGGAATTATACAAACCAGCAGTTTCCCAATTTTTACTTAGTTGTATGTTTTTGTAGGTAAAAAATGTTTAACAACTTTTGTCTCTACTAGAGGGACAGAGATATTTCAGTAATAAAGCAAGAAGTGAAGTTGTCATCCTCCTCTCTCAGTACAGAATGTAACCTATTGTAGATAAATCTGAGGCATTTTCTCTATAATTTCTCAGTGTTGCTTTGCATTTTTTAAGGGTGGTTTTGAGCAGCTGTTGTTCTGTTATTTTTATAAAGTGTCTTGTGTGCAAATTTAATGGATAAAGAATTCTGCTTAAGCAGCATTTAATCTTCAATATATGTGGGGGATATATTCATCAACTGTTATTTTACAGTTGTATGAGTCCAGGGACCTCCATTGTCCTTGGGGATTCCATGTATTTTGCTTTTCCATATGACCCACTGCAAGTGTTAAGAAACGTACCTGGGAGTTGTTGACCCAGTTTAATAAATTTACATGTTTATGCAAAGCCTTGACACTGCACTACAATGTTTTGGTGTCCTTCTAAAAATACCTCTTTGCGGTCTAAAGTGGGTAGGAAAGCAACAGCTTACCTCCGTGGGTTTAGCTGTTTAGAGTCATTTTGGGCTCTGAGGGTGTAAATGAAGGAAACACTGTACTAACTGAGAACACAGCATTTTAGTTCTCGGGTAGCTGGTTTGTAAATAACTTCTTCCTGCAAAGTAATAATCCTGTCTTATTTGTTATGTACCTTATATATGAAAATGATCGCATCCTGTGAATTAGCTTACAGTAGTTAATTCTGAAAGCATTTAGATGACAGAAGGCAGCTTTAATGTTTCAAATCTCAGATAATGTACATCCATCTGTTCTTTAGTGAATGCATCACCTCTTTGCATATTGATGATTTCTGATGTAATTAAATTTTGATAATGTGTTTTACAGGCTTCTGGAAAAACCAAGTTGAGCTTATTTCTGCAAATACAGAGTAAAACTCAAATCATTTATGACTGAAGCTAATTTTGTGAATTGATGGTCACTACAAAAATGTAGAAATTATTAAAAAGAATAGGACTAGTGTGTGTTCATTTTCTTAACTGGCTGGAATTTCATTTGAGTATATTAAAAGTAATAATAGTATTATTTTTGTCACTTAAGCACTTAGCAGAATTATGCATTTTATTACTTCTGTATTTCGGTGCTGACCGGTCACATCAGTTGCTTACAAATACAAATTGAAATTATGTATTAAATTAATGAAACAAATGCAGCATTTGAAGTTTTATCAAGTAAATTATATTATCCTTAACTGATAACTGAGGCATATATTTGAAACAATGCTGTCGATAGTGGAAAAATAGATGAAAACTTCTAAAGCTTTATTCATGGCTGTTTACAGAATCATTTGTGGTGGAAGCTAAATTCTCTAGATTGTGAAGATACAAATCTCTTTTTTGGTCTTTATTATTATTGCTGATTTTTTTCATATTATTTAATGTTTTAAATGTTTTAATGAGAAAGCAAGGTGTAGTGTTGTCAAGCTCATAATGCCCAACCTATGTAGCAAGCCTGATAAATAGGTTGCACAAATGTCAGATTACATATGCAATGAAATTTGATATTTGATGAAATGGAAGTGAAACATCACTTCAAAATGCTAAGGTTTCCAGGCTTTGGGAAAAAATGTTATGTGAAAATATTTCTCTGTGATGTTATGAAGAGTTCACTCTTTTTCAAGTGCTATTTACTATATATAGAAAATCAAACACATTTGCTTTTGATGCCTCTTGCTCCCAAGGTTGAAGTCATTACCTTTTGGTTTGTGTCATGTGCACCCCAGTGTCCTAATGTGTTTTTTTCCACTCATAAAAAGCAGGAGTCAAAACAGCCTCTGCTTGCTTCCATCATGTGCTTGCCTTGATGTGTGGAGCTTAATTGTCTTTTAGTATTAGCTTCCTCTTCATTGATTGGAGCTAATTGCTGGTGCACACATTCTTTGGAACACAGATTTTTAGCTTTTGAGCTTTTAAGGTTTTATTTGGGGGCAGTTGTCATCCAGGTGTACATATGTGAAAACTTGAAAACCATGTCTTTGGGATTTACGTAATGTTTCCTTGAGGAAGTGGGGACAAGTGTGCAGAATCTACGAATCCTTCTTGACGCAGGACTTGAAAAACCTCTGTAAATGTGTTTCTGTGGCTTTCATGGTACCATACGATGAAAATTACCTTAGAGCTATGGTTTCTGGTACTTTCTTCTCACTTCACCTGTAAGTTCAATGTTTTCACAAATGTCATGGCACAAAGTTGGAGTTTTTCTGTTCCACACCTCCATCATTTTTGTTGTGAGATTGTTATTGTTAGTTTTTTTAAACAATAAGAGATAGAAGAGTTTCTAAATAAAGAAGGAGGTGGGGGCAAGGCAGGGGAGAGGTTAGGAGACTATCTTCCTGTACTCATGGAAACATGTATTTTTTTAATGCTCCTGCTCCAAGGAGACTGAGAAGTTATGCTCTTTTCCAGTGTTGTATTGTGCTGTCTGAATCCCTCTCTCAGTGTAGCCTGCTGGGTGTGTGGTGTGGTCTGTGGGCACCCAAGAACAGTGGTTCTATAAATGTTAAAATACCTAGTTAGTTTCTCTTTGCATATGTTTTCATCTGCATGTGAATCTGACTACATGCTGTTCATGTCTGACTTGATCAGCATATAACTTTAATCCAGGGGCACTGGAGTCAGGATGTGCCAGCCTCAAAGGTTATATATCTGGAAGCCTAATACCAAATTTAAGGTCTAGCTAGAATGTGTTATATTCCACTGTTCTTGTATATTGTTTGCATGTGTATGTGTAGCCGAATGTCTGGATAATCTGGAAATTGTTTTAATTTTTTTATTTCTATTAATATGCACCTAAATTTGGCATTTTTTTTTTAACTTCTCTGAGCCTCATTTAACAATTTTTGTCACTTCTTTGAGTTTGGAGAACTTCATTACTAGCAGTAATTTTTGCAAGGCAAGGTATGAGCTGTTTCTGGCCTGCACAGGCTGCCTAGTCATGTCTACTTTAAACCACTGGGCATCAGTGTAGCCAATTTAAGACTTGGGATTGGTAAGGCTGTATGCTTTAGTGGTTGTTCTCTTTTTCATTTATCTGAAAGAATATCATAGTAACAAGAAATAAAACTTAAAATTATACCTGAAAATATGCCTGCTCTTAAGGCATAAGGCCAGAAGCAGTTAATAATTTTTGAGATACATGTTATGTCTGTAATCAAATAAGAGGGAAGATAAAATGCCATTTGAATATTATCTTTGTCCAATTATTAGCAAGTAACATACTTGGATCTTTTGTTGACATGAATGTTAATGGTTCTTGTGAATTCTCTAGGAGGGCAAGCAGTTCTTCTGAATTTTGCAGAATGTGGTGCTTGCAGAGTTCATGATCAGACTGTTTGATAGAAGAAATAACTTGCTAGAAAGTTGTCTGCAGTATGGGTTTCTCCAGTTGTATGTCACATACAAATTCAATTTTTTCTGGTTTCTTGGAATTTGAAATCAGGAGTAATACATTGAAATAAGTTTTCAATGCTTTATCTAATTAACAAAATACAACTTTTCTAATTTTCCACCATTTTTTTTTTCTTTTGTCTCCTTAGAATGTGAAAGCATTTGCATCTTCAGATAGCCTAGCCAAGGTCCAAGAAGTAGCAAGCTGGCTTTTGGAAATGAATCAAGAACTGCTCTCTGTGGGCAGCAAGAGGCGACGAACTGGTGGATCTCTTCGAGGTAATGCTTCCTCAAGCCAAGTAGATGAGGAGCAGATGAATCGGGTTGTAGAAGAGGAGGAGCAGCAGCAAAGACGACAACAACAAGAGCAGCACATTGGGAGGAATGGAGAGATAGGAGAAGAACCTGGATTTGATGACAGGCATGAGTCTCAGCAGGAGCAGTTAGAAGAAAATAACAATAGACTTATTACAGTGGATGAAGAATCCACTTGTAACCAAGAAGAAGATGATGATGAGCATACTGGTGATCAAGAGGAGGAGGTGGAAGAGGAGGAGGAAATGGACCAGGAGAGTGATGATTTTGATCAGTCTGATGACAGCAGTAGAGAAGATGAACACGCTAACAGTAACAGTGTCACAAATTCCAATAGCCTCATGGACTTGCCCATTCACCAGTCATCGCCCTTCTACGCAAAGACAAAGGTGAGGAACTACTTTTTTGTTTTATTGTTTGTTTTCTTAGTCCTTGTTAGGTCAGGATTTTGATTAGCTATTTGCATGTCTAACTTAAAGTTTTACAATGAAGCAAAAGCTTTACTACTTAGAGCTCATTATCAAGAATTTTTGTGGTCCACAAAAATTATGCTGGTTTAACTGTTAACAAAATTATCTGCATACATTTGACATGAGCAAATACTTGTATGTATTTTAAGGAATAGGGCTCTGATGAGTACGTTCAAAAGATCAAGGTGCTTCTTTATAAATATTTTCTCAAGTCAATTCATACACTTAAGACCCTCCCAACATTATTTATGATATTTTCCTTCACAAAGCAGGCAAGAAAGAAGGTAAGCAATTGTGCGTCTGTGATGGTCTCTCAGAATATCTTGTTTAGATGTGGTAATAATGAGTTCATTGACAAAATACAGATTAAAAAAATGAAATAAATGGTCATGGAGTATTAGCTCCAGTGCAGTTTAGTGGTTCACCATATGTTCAAAATTTTTCAGGAAGGATGAATTGTGTTAACTCTTAGCAGCAGTGAAAAATGAAAGAATGAAAACAGTGATACTGAATAATAAACAAGAAGGGCAGGAAGGTGCTCTTGTGGAAGAATGGTATTCCTAAGCCTATGTACCCATTTCTTTTCCTTAATCATTAATTAGTAGTAGCCTTTTCTCACCTTTCAAGAAACAAAATGGTAAAACCCTCTCAAATTTTTACCATGCACTTGAAAAAAAAAATCCCACCCAAAACACCTGATGAAAAACAAACCCACAGAAATCTGTTAACATAAGTTACCAGGGTTCCCTGTGTGTTCAAGCGTTAACATAAATGTATAGAGATGGAGAATCAGTCTTGAAGATGCACTAGAACAGATAAATAGGATGAATGCTTGCTTCTGGTAGCTGCAGAAATATGGTTTTAGTAATAGCGATTAATAATGTAATTCACTTGTCAGTTGAGATATTTTAAACACCCATCTTTGATTTTTGAGAAGTCAAGGTTATCACATAATTTTATAGTAAATTATATATTTTTCTATTGATAATTCTACTGTTCAAGGTATGAAATATGTGCTTTCTAATTTGGAGTGAAATACTGTCATATTCATGTCATTCACTTGGCTTTTTACAACTCAAATTCTTGGTTTTATTCCAGTGCATTGGTTTTCCCTGTTTTAGTATGACTTACTGAGTATTCTGTAATACCTTGCATCCAGTATGGACTTGATATTTAATATAGGAAATCCTTACACTCAAAAATATATATAATTTAAGTCTCTGTACTGGAAACTTTGGATTGCTTTGTAAATAACCATAATCAAATTGTATACAGACAGAGCAGAGCATAGTTCTCAGTGATGGTCAGTTCTGAAGCGTTCATCATCATCTCCAATATTGAGTGCAGGGTTTTTTCATTAATTTTTTAAGCAGTATTTGACATAAACTGAAAGAAGCTGGACTAGCCTGAAGGAAGTTGTCTGAAAGATGTTTTGTATAGATGCATAATTTCTGTGTGGTCTGATAGTTCCTTTGTGTATTGGCTGGCCATTTTTGTCCTTTGTCTCCAGTCTGTGATCACACGAGAACTGTTGGGAAACTATGTAGCAAACCGTATTTGTGACTTATTCTTGATTCATGATGTAGCTCTATTTTAGGTAGTTTTAACTATGTACCTGAAGTATCAGCTTGAAATGAAAAGGTTGATGATTCAAGAGAGCCTTTGTTACATTCACCCAGGAATCTTGAAGGGTCCTACTCTGTATGGACTTCTGCACAAACTAAAGCATATTTTCAGAGAAATTTCAGCATTTGTAAACAGGAAAGAGTCCAGCAAAGTGATTCTAACTCAAGCTTGGCTTAATAGTTTGCTAGTTATCATCTGTGTTTAGATTTCTACACATTTACTTTCTTCCTGTTATCTGAGGGTTTTTTTGACCATTGCAATTTATTATTTTCATGTTGTACTGCAGAGCTGTTTAATAACGGGGACTTCTTTCCTCAAGTACAGAATCAAGTTCATTCCTGAAAGGTCTCTTAAATGTAAATAAGGACACTGTGTCTATTTGGCATATAGTTTTTTATTTTTTTAATTCTCATTATGATATTTCTCTGAATGTTTTGATTCTGAACATCCATCTTGAATCATAGATACCAGAACTGAGATTAAACTCCAGTAGCAACTGTAGCAAGGACAAATAAAATTTGTTCATGCTCTATATTTACTTGTGTATGTAACAAAACTATGCCGCTATCAGTTTTGACTGCAGCATTTCATTGGGATTTCATGTTCGAATGATTTGTCTTACATGTGCAAACCTTTTTCTGAGAGTCTTCTTTTCTGTAAATATGGCCTGTGTCCTCTGTACCTAGAGGTAAGAATTGATGCTTGGCTGTATTAAAGTGACTAGAGTTTTCTCACATCCATATACTTCATCAGAGCCTCTATTGGTTGTTATTTTTTGTTCCAGTTGTTGTCATGCCTGTAATACAAAAATATTATATAGCACAGGAGGGCAAAGTCAATAATATGTGCAGGACTAACAGAAGAAAGCTTTATGCTGATTCTTCACTGATTGCATTGAATTTGTGGCATCCATTTTCAGTGCTCTGTGATGACTTTGTATTACTTGAACCCCTGGTCATGTATCATGGTCATGTATCAATTAATCACAACATAAGCATATGGATATATTTACAGTGAATCATGTATCTCACAGTAACTGCCCTTAAATGCTCTTATCACTTAGTGAATGTAGGATTCTGTAGCACTGCAAGGATGAGAATGTGTTACTGGTAGTGACTATCACTGGGAAATAGCTCATGTAAATTAACATTCTTGGTTACTTTTGATTTAAATAATTTGTCTACTTGTGTTCATACTCTTGAAAGTGTAGTATTAACAAATATATCATGCCAGCAATATTTTATCTTTATCAAAACTGGTGCTTTTGGCATATGTGATAACCAGCAAGCTTTTATAGAAAAATTGGCATCAACATTGTTAATTCTATGTCAACCACTGCATTATGTTTTCTTCGACTGACACGTTGGTTTCAGCCTGTGTTTATCCAGGTTTTTCTCTGTTTCTTTTTGTATGGGAGATGCTCAATCCCTCTGGACAACAGGCACTGTTCAACAGGAGTCTTTGCAACAAAACCCCTCTTAAGCTTTTATTTCCCTTTTTTTCTAAACATTAATTTCCCTTCTAGTTACTCTGTCACAAAGCTTAGCAAATGAGGGCATATGAATCCAAATGTTATTTCCGTATCTAAGTTTTTGGATTGTGATGGTGACCCCTCATTAAGGGGTCAGACATTCTGCATGAAGAACCGTACGCTAACTTCCCAGTTATTGTTGTCTTCAAATGGAGGTTTGCTTGTTGCAGGATTGTGGTCTGGGTTGGTGATTGAGTTGTTGGTTAACCAGAGCTTCCTAAGAACCAGAAAACAGATTATCTAAAATGAAGATGAAAACTTGTATAGTCAGGTCTACAGCCACAATAACCATTTTTCTACCCCTTCAGCAGCTGTTGTATTTGAGCATTTGCTTCATTACTAAATATAATGTTTTTTTAATAGATTTTTTCCGTATATAACATACATTACATATAACAGCAGTAAAGGCTGAGAAGCAGCGTAATTTTCTTGTAAAAGTGGTGTACTTTCATGAAGCATCCTCTGATTCTGGTGCCATACTGTCTGATTCTGTCATTCAACACATGCATGTAAGTAGTAGTGTCTTCTCATGGTTGTTTGATGACCCTATAGAGTGAAGTGGGAGAAATGGAGCAAATAAGCTGGATTGACTTGATGGAGCAAGGACGTACTACAGGAAGACCTGCCCCTTGGAGCTTAGATACCCATCTCTCAGATTCTGAAACAAATCTAAAGCCATGCTGACATCTGGAACAGTCTGCCCAGAGAGGTGGTGGAGTCACCATCCCTGGATGTGTTTAAAAAGAGACTGGATATAGAACTTGATAACATGGTTTAGTGGAGGTGTAGGGCATGGGTTGGACTTGATGATCTTAGAGGTCCCTTCCAGCCTAGTGATTCTGTGATCTGTAGCTTTTAGCTCTAAAGTAGTGCAGACTGGGACAGAATTTCTTACTGCAAGGTGCCTGGTCCAAGCTAGCACATAGAACCACAAGGATATAAAGGATTCTTTTTTTTCAGTGATTTCTGCCTCTGTATGGAAGGATAGCATTGATTTTTTGAAGCTAAAGAAAACTAAGATTCCACTGGGCTTTGTGCATAGGGGGAAGTGAGAAGGGACTCCTGTATGAAAGTCTGCTGTTATTCTCAGGATGTTAATTAATGAAAAGCTTTGTAAGGGTAGAAGGAATGAAGGATGATTAGAGGAGTGCTGGTCCTTGGAAGTAGTTCTTTGTTTTGTGTACAGGCAGTACATGCAATTGAGTGAGGGTTAGAATGCCCTGTGTAGATAGTGCTGTGGTTTTGGAGCAGCGCATGTCAGTATTTTTCTCTTCTGAGCAGCAGAGGGAGCTGCTACTACTTTTCTGCAGCCCTATAGAGACCTGTGCAGAGTTCCTTTGCAAAGATATTTTCTTGCTCTTGCAGCTAAAAAAATTGAAGCATATTTTTTTAAGTCTGGGGAATGAATAGAACTGGAACAGAAGGATTCAGTATTTTATATTTGAGAAAAAATATGTTTCCAGTATATAAAATGATGTAGGATTATTTCCCTTAAATATTAAACATTTTCAAATGGCTCATGTGGTAAGAATGCAGTGTATAATTCTCTGCTCTGCATGCATAAGAGAAAGAGAAAAACATTATCCTACAGAAAGATATATTTTTTTTCCTCCATCTTTATTTTCTACAGGAGTCATGCATAGGATGTGTAGATTCTTCATGCCGTTCCTTTCCTGAGTTTGTTAACAGTTCATGCTTTAAGGAGCTTTTAAATTAAGGAATAGTATGACTAAAGCCATGTCAAAAAGGCTACATGCTAAGAATCGCTCTGATTGTAAAAGCCAACAAAACTACAACAAAACCAAACAACATCCTTCCTCCCCCCCCCGAAAAAAAACCCCAACTGTACAACCACAAACAAAACCAATAACCTCAATAACACCCACTCTCCCAAAAGAAATAAAAACCTTCAGCGGGATCGTTTTTTCCCTGTTGCTCTTCCTGGGATAAGTACATGACTCTCCTATACCAAATAAATGGTCTTTTGAAGAGTACTTCTCACTTGCTCTGCTTTTACTTGTGTTAAGTAATGGCTTCTTTTGCTATGTGAGGTTTGCAGAGGTGTAGCTGTACTTCTGCCTTTTGTAAGCAAATTGCTCCGGCACCATCATTTGCAGGTAAAACTGGTGTTAAATAGTTGCTGCTCTGCTAATTTTCCCTACTCTGCAAGTGGAACATGAGGCTTGCTAATTGATATGAGGGCTCTGCTTGTAGTAAGGGGCTTATCTAAAAACGTAGATATCTAGTTCAGCTTTCTCATGCAAAGTTTTTGAATACCTAGTAATTAAATTTAACTGTTATGTTAAAATGTTACTTGGAGTCAAAGGACAGGAAATCTTCCATAATAAATCCTCTTTTTTCTTTCCCTTAACAAAGGATGTCTTACCTCTTTTCAGAATAGTTTTACAACTACTACTACTACTACAGAAATAAGTGACAGTGCTAATGTGTAATTTTTGTAAGCAAATAATCAGGGAAAGGGAAAGTCAAGAATCTCAGTGTCTGGGAAGGAAGAAAAGTAGTTCAAAAAAAAAAGTAGTTCAACAGAAAACATTGTTGGTGATGGTTTTGGTCTTAGTTTTGAGTAAGATACTGTATTTAATAAGTATGTTTTCATTTATATCCACCCCAATTACAGAAAGATGAGTATTTTTTTAATGTGGAAATTAGTAGTTCTGATTTAGGTATTCTTTTATTTTCCCATTACAGAGATTGCTTACTAGACTGAAGACCTAGCTGAATAAAGCACAAGCAATTTTCTGTTTATATGCCGATAACGGAGGTCATTTACTCAATTCCAGTCATGAAATTAATCTCAACTAGCCAAACTGGAAAATAAACCTACAGAGGTTTTGATTGTACCAAATTTGTCTGTGCATTATCTGACTTAATGAACAATTCTACCTTCTTTGCAGTGAAGCATGCATCACAGAGTGTATACCTTTCTTATTTCCTGGTGATTCTTACAGATATGTCCAGTAGTTTTCCCTGAACATGTGCAATGTGTGGGGTTAGGGAAATAGTTTCTTGGTTTAGACTTTCCAGGAATTGATGTGTTGACACAAGGTTGTACTGAATTTTCTTTTAGTTCCTTGGCCAATGAAGAGCTCCTTAAAGGTAAATATTGGAAAGGAACTTGCCTGTGTTACTCAAACTGCAATATCAGTTTACTTTGTATAGAATAAGCTAAATTGATGCTTTCAGGATAACTACCTACAGCAGTGTTTTGTAGTTGCAGACTTTTTCACAGGATTTCAAATCAGTGTAAGTTAGGCACATGCGTGGTTTTTACTTTACACCTTTGTTCTCAAAATGTAAAAGCTTTTTTTTTTTTAAAAAAAAGCAGCACAAAACAAAAAGAAAAACCACCAAAAAAACCCCTGCCCAAAATATTATGAAGTAAAAATCATGAAAATGTGCTTGGAATACTTTGAATATGCTTACCCTGTTGGGATACATGGCTTGTCTAAGAAATACATTTGGGTGCTCTGCCCCACTTAGATATTCCATTTGTTCCTTATGTTGTTCTCAACTATGTGTCAGGTGCTGTTGCCTGATGTGATTGTTAGCCAAATGTCTCCAGACTGTAGTGATACAGCTGTACTTACTGAGCATTTTATTAGTGGACGCTGTTGCTCCAAGTGTCAATTTTAAGCTGCTTCACCTTCTAGGGCTTAACTGAAGTTATTGGTTTATATTGGTTCATATTGGTTATGAAAAATGTTATGCAAATGGTGAATCAAAATGTGAAGAAAATAAAACTTCTGATGGTGAGTTAATTTTCAGTTTTGATGACACCCTCTGCACCCTTCCTCCCCAGACTTCCCAAATGGGTGATGTTAAATACTTTTTTGGCTAAGAATTTGAAATGTATGTTTAAAAATATAAGATACCATCAGTACATTTCTTGTATTTACTGGTGGTTCATACTTATAAAATGATGAGATCTGAAATTAGCTTAGTTGGTCAGAGGAAAGAAGGTGATCTGAGGACCAGAATCATGTTTAACAGCTGCTGCAGGGCTAACATTTTTTCCTGATGCATTTCTCGCTTACTGTAATCTGTAAAATAGCAGCATGGCTTTTCTATCGGAGACTTTTTATTAGCTGCAGAACATGTTGCTATTCAGCAAACTGCACAGTAAAACAATTTACATACCTTTACGAATTCTTCATTATCAAGAGGAAAACTAGACAATGCGAGTTTCATTGCTAGTTTAATAATTTCTGAACAGGCAGAGTGCTTAAAACAAATTCCCAAGCTGTCTTAGCAGAATAGTTGAACAGACAACATCTTACATCTAGTACAAAAGAATGATTTTTGATGCATGAACTAGTTTTCTTTGGTAGTATGTGATGTCTGATCTGTGCATGAAGCTATGCTTATGTAGTAATGATATTACATGCATTTTGTGTAGATTTATTAATCTGCTGTTTTGTTTAGGTACTGTGTGAATGTTTTACAGTTTTCTTCATCGGTAAAACTTCTCTTGGAAAAATCCCTATAAAACCTAGAACCAGTGTTTCTATAAGCTGTTCTCTTTGTTGTGTCTTCTCCCTTCGTGTCTATAGCATGGTTAATAAAAACACTGCATGAACTTCAACTTCATGCAGATTTTGCCAGAGTTCCACCCATTCTCTCCTGTTCAAACAAGTTCAGGACTTCACCAAATTACTGTAAATGTTATGTTAAAAAAAACCCAACAAGCCAACAACCCAGAAAACCCCCAAAACTCTCTATAAAACTTTGTGTGCCTTGACTCTGTGTGGTACAACTTATGATATAATTTTGCATATAGTTAATTGTTATTGAGATTTTAAAGGTGAAGAACATGAGTTCTTGTGTGTAGGTTGGATATATATAATAGTCACTGAAATACAATTGGAAAACTTTTCTATCAGGCATCTCTTCAGTTCTTACTTCTCTCTTATTTTTCTGTTCTCCCCTTCTTGCTAATTTTAAATTTTGTTTCTGTAGTTTGTAACAACAAGAATTGGGAAGAGGGAGAGGGTCTGAGAAGGACATAATTACTAAGGAAATGCAGAGTTTTCTATCCCAGGTCAAGGTGGTCCAAACCAATTGCTTCTGTATAGAATCTTCTTTTTATGTTTGTTCTTACTGGAAGCTGATGTTCTCTACTGACTTTACTACCTGATCATATATTGCAAAATATGAAAGGAGCAAATTCTTAAGTTTTAGTAATATTCAGTGTCATTCAGTCTTGGGAAAGAGTGGCTATGCTTTTCAGCTGTGTCATGAAATACTATTCTGTTAATGCTTATAGAATTTTAATGCATTTGTTCAATCCTTGCTGTCTTCGCTGAAGTGGAAAAATGTACCTACTGCTACCACAGATTGCCAGCAGGGATAAAGTCCACCTTATTCATCATCAGAAGTCACTGCTATTATTAAGTATGAGCAATGTTTCCTGTAAGTGCAAATCTCATTCTTATTCTTATGTCATCCAGCCACTGGTTATCTGTGTTTGGAAGTGGGCAGAAGACCCTTTGTTCTACTCACTAAAATTATGGAGTGTCCCTTAAGGATGGCAGTTACCATGATCATTATTAACCCAAATATGTTAAGTACTAAAAAAAAAAAATAATTAAAGATAACAAATAATGAACATTCTTTTTACCGATGTCATTATTCCTTCAGTTCTAATCTCTTGGTCAGATATTCTAAAACACACTGAAAATAATTCACTGAATTAACATGAATAAGTAAAAATGAAATTGAGAAACTGGCAGTGATACAGCTAAATGGAAGAAACGAGACTTAAAATCATTTGTTATGGATCCTTTGTTCTTGCCAAATATAATAACATTGTTCCTTTTCTTTAAGCTGGACTTCATCCAAAGCAAGGACACTTTCAGTTGGTACCCTGAGGCATTCACCCATCAGCACAATTTTTGGCTTTGATGTAAACTACTGGTATTACATGACCTACAGCAAGTATGTTAAATGGTGTGCTTACATATATAGGCTTGTGTATCTGTTCTGGGGGACACTTTTGAAACTTCCTACACTGTGCCAGTCAGAATTTGGTAGTGCTGCACTGCATTTCTCTGCTGGCAGAACTTAAAATCAGAGTATCAGACAAGCAGTAAACTCGAAGCTCAAGTTGGTTGTCCATATATAAAAAGTCTTTCCATGAAATACTTATAAGCATTTTAAATAATAAGTGATATTAGAACAAATCAGAGAACGATGGCATCTGCTAAAGAGGCAAAGCTCCCCCTTCCTCTCCAAAGGAAAGAAAAGCAGGAGAGGAAGGGAAAGAACAAATAAAAGATCAAGGTGGCAACCCTACCAGCCAAGAGTGCCAGCCTTCCATAGGCTACCTGCTTTTCTTTTGTAGCCTGGGCATTTTCCTTCACATACCTTGAGCTTTATCAATAGCTTCACACCCCTTTGCAGTATGCTGTTAACCAGCTGAAAAGGATTATATAGCTTAATTTGATGCTATCAAATGAATGCCAGTGAAACAGTCAGTAGTTGCATTTGTTGGATATGTGTATTTTACAGTTCTAGTAAGAAAAACACCATCCTGTATAAAAATAAACCATCTATATTGCTTCAAACATACAAAATGTAATATTTGGCATTGTTCAACCTTTTATGTTGGCAGTGGATAATGTTGCTAATATAAACAGCATTACTGTGTTGTAAGGCTTTTTACAAGAGGAATTTTCTAAAATGCTGAATAAATGGTCTGGACAGATTTTCTTTTTGCTATGGAAGGAAAAAATATATATTTTTTTTTAAGGTGTATTGGTGACAGCACCTTTCTGAAGTTTGGGGATTGTTCCTTTTCCCATTTAATTTGTAGGATGGAAGAACATTCAAAGTCCAATTTTTGGCAGTACTTTTTGGGCACTGTTCAATAACTGGTAATAATTTAAATATTTTGGTACAGCCTTGTGTGTATTTTGTGTATGTATGTACATAAGCAGAGAATTTCTCATTGAAAGTCTTGCATTTTACATGAAAGGGTGATACAGTGATAAGCTGATTTACTGTATGGAAAACTAATTTTTTGGTTTCCTATATTCCTTTTTCATAAAAGCAGCTTCACTAGTAAAACACCTGCTTTCCCTTTCCCAAGCTTATCCTCAGTTGGGAATTTGACTTGCATTTTAGTTCAGTGTTAAATATTGCATGACTTCCCTACCTGTTGTTGCAGTTCCTAATTCTTGTCTCAGCTTTATTTAAAGGTGCAACAACAGCATGAATAAGTGGTCAGCAAATAAATTCCTGTAGAACAGCTGTAGCAATTCTTTCTAACAGCTGGTGCAATTCTGCCTAGACCAAAGAGTTAAACTTGCTTATCCAACAAGTTATATTATAGTCAGTGAGGGCTGAGCAGTCATTTCTGGAATATTTGTAAAACACAAAATGATGCAGCTGGATTTCTTGCTACATACCTGGGATATTTTCTGAAATGTTTAATGAAGAAACGAAGACACATGCTTTAAAGAGAATAATTAAAAAACAAAACAAAACCACAACAGAAGCAACAATAACAAGAGCCCATATTACAGTAAATAAAGTTACGGGGCTTGTAGAGTAAACCCAATATAGGCCTCTAGTTACAAATGGTAATGTGCATTTACAGGGATGTCTAAATATGGTGGGAATTAACACATGGTTAAGCGTATGTTTTAACAATATGATAGTATCATTAGTATTGATATTATAAAGTCCTGCCAGTATGCAGTTCACTAGATAGTCTGTATGTTTCTTGCATAAACATTTGATGTGACTTTAGAAAAAGTTTGTGCAAATGATCCCCTGTATTTTGTCATGACTTAGGGCAGATCTCCTGCCTGTAGCTGCTTGTACTTGCATGTTCCCTTCCTATTCTTTTGAAATGAAACTCTCTATTCGTTGAAATGCCTAGAAAGCATTTATCATTGACATCTCTATGGGACCAGTGTTGCATGTGAATGGATCCATGGACAAGGAAAGGCAATCTCATAGCTCATATTTTGCCTGAAGGTGGGGGTCTTGACTACTTTCCACTTCCAAATACTTTTTCTGATTTTCTTGTGTTTGTCTCATCATGTATCTGTCCACTTTGTGAGTGGTTTACGTTTGCTAATCTAGTGAAACAATAACTGAGCAACCACAAAAATGAAGGATTTTCAGGTATCCTACATACTGGAGTAATTTCAGAGCTCACAAGCATGACGCATTCCACAGCTAGTTTAAGGAAAAGTTTGAAATAATATGGCTAGAGTAAGGAGGGGAGGTGCCACTGTTCTTTTTGCTGCTAGAATCTCCAGGCCTGTTTTGCCCATTTCAGTTCCAAAGAAGATCAGCTGTGGAATCAAACAAATCCAGTGGAGACTGTTACGTTTTTACTGAGGGTCATTCAGATTCACTTGTATTGGTGGTTACAGTTAGAAGCTGGAACTAATGAACCCTTGCTGTTGGTAAGTCTGACCTACTCCTTGGGTTTCCCAGCAGGCAAGGGTAGTGGAGTTAAAGGCTGTACACAAGTATTAGAGCAAACCAGATTTGTTAAATGGTCAAATTTGGGTATGATTTAGTTTCTCCATTCACCCATACTTAGATATCAGGATGCTTAAAAAAAGGTATCAGCATGCACATAGTCATGAAAAATGTCTGGTAGGTATGTTAATCTGATGATTTCCCCTTTGATAACATACATGATATTTCATATCTTCTTTGACCTCTATTAGTAGATTTCTGTGGAAAGCTGTCTTTTGGAATGTGAAGTATTTTGCTAGACAGCAGCTTTACCATCATCCTTGTCTATTTGTTTGAAGTTTTATAATTTTTTTCAATATAGGAGTGTGATACAAGTTGTACCATCTTCCACCAGCAGCTGCAAAAGGCATGTTCCTCCTTGTCTTTTCATGGCAAAAAGTTTAAAGGGTCTGTTTTGTATTAGATAAAAACTTACTTCACCACAGTAGTTATTAGTGGCCATGCGTCAGTATGATTCCAGAGCCAGAATTATGATCAGGAAATATCATCTGTGTGAATCCAAGTTATGAAAATCTGAATTGTTCTTCGCTCACTATGTTGTTAAGCTTTGTTGCCAAAGAAAACAAAGCTTGTGCAGTTGAGAAACATGCCTGTCATTGTGTTTCTTCCTTTCCAGAGCTTAAAATCTCTTGACAGGTTTTCACTCAATTTTACAAAGAGAGAGATAAAGATTATACAGATTTCAAGGTGACTAGAAGGTAGGTAGGAAATGGAGAGATTTATTAGTGCATCTGCTGAGGCAGAAGTCTACAAGATGACCATTACCTGGTTGGACACCATTGAAACCATGTGGAATTGGGGTTTGCTCTGACTATGTAAATGGATTGTCATTTGTTCCTTAGTTTACACTATAGAAGCCATTTATTCATGAAAACTCACAGTAAGGCATAAGCCTGAAATGAAAGCTTTGCTATGGCTGGACTGGTCAGAATGACTCCTTGTAGGTCCCCTGATGTTTTGAGATCATAAGGTCTTGGAGAAGCCATAGTGTAATTCAAGCAAAATTTGAACTGGCATGACAATCTCACCTGATCTACATTTGTGGCTTCAGAGGTTTTTTGTGAAGGACAGAGAAAGCCGTCAGTTCACATGTATAACTAGTAGTTTTGCCTATTTCTGTGTACTATTCAAGTATACATTTCTTAGGAAATTCTGATCTTGTGAGGTCAAAATGATCCTCTCTTTTAATTCTCTTCATACCTTTTTCAGGGGTCTAGCTCATATTTTTTTATGCATAGAGATTTTTGTTTTGGGTAAACTTGAATATGATAGACTCTTCAGAGCAATTGTATTTTCTGTGCAGCAGCACTAGTACAGTTGTACCTAGTTTTGCACAGCAGTGCCTTTTTTCTGTACAGTTTATTTGTTTGCCTATACAAAGCATGCTAATGTGCATTGTATCATTTAGGAACTATTTATATACTGGTATCAGAAACCCCTCACATAAATGAACTTGGGACCATAGTTCCTCCATATGAGTAGTTACTAGTGTAACACAGACTTACTTTCTTTGCTAACAAAATGGTTCTTGCTCTTTGTATGAATATCCAGGGATGAATATCCAGTACAAATATGAAGGGAGCGATGAGGATTGTGCACAGTGTAAATTATAGTGCATTCTGTATGCTACAGCTGTGCTGAGCTTACTAAAAATATTTTTTAGGAAGTATTTTATCAAATATTTTCAAAGGATTATTGTGATACTGCTATTTCGAGAAAGTGACTTTTAAAATGTTGCAGTGCTCTGCTTTATCCATTTGAGGGCAGCTGTTCACCGATTTTAAGAACTCTGGAAAAACTGCTTAGGGTTCTGCTTTCTGTCTTTTATAAACTTTCTGTATTTGCAAATACTTCATTTAGGTCTCTCAAGATCTTGTACTGTTCCATCACCATATTAAAATCATAGAATGGTTTAGGTTGGAAGGGACCTTAAAGCTCATCCAGTTCCAACCCCCTCTGCCATGAGCAGGGATACCTTTCAGTAGACCAGGTTGTTCAAAGCCTCATCCAACCTGGCTTTGGACATTTCCAGGGATGGGGCAGCAACAGCTTCTCTGGGCAACCTGTGCCAGTGTCTCACTGACCTCACAGGGAAGAACTTCTTCCTTATATCTGATCTAAATCTCCCCTCTTTCAGTTTAAAGCCATTCCCCCTTGTCATGTCACTACATGCCTTTGTAAAAAGTCCCTCTCCAGATTTCTTTTAGGCCCCCCTTATGTACTGGAAGACTGCTCTAAGGTCTCCCCAGAGCCTTCTCTTCAAGCTAAACAAAAGTTGTGAGTTTATTTTTTTCCCCAGTAAAGTTAATATGCAAACCAGTTGTCAACTCTAGGAGAAGATTCCATGAACGTTTGAGTAAGCTGGTTTTCGTTGTTGTGATAAATTCCTAGATCTGTGTCTTAAAACCATGGCCTTCCTGAGTTAAGTATACTGAATGAGCCAGTTAATTCTTTTAACATTGCTTACTGGTAAACAGTTCCTAAAAGGCTCTGTACAGGATCACTTTGAATTATGGTGACTGGAAGGTAGAAAAATTATTGCTGCTTGCTATGTGCTTTCGTTTTACAAAGATGTCTCTTAACTGGATCAGCTAAAAAACAAAGAGAAGTCTTCTGGATTCTTAATTTCACAGTTAATAGCTCGTAAGTATCTCAAACTAGTATTTTCAGACTCCAGTTTTCAGGCATTTTTATGTATCTAAACAAAGTAATTTCAAATGGGATCTTCTGATTAAATTGATAGGCAGGCACTTAAAAGAGCATAATTGGAAATCAGCCCCACTTCATTTAGAAACAGGATGTTGGAGAAAATATTGCAAAGATTGAAGCTCAGATTTTCAGTTTCACATTTGTCAAGGTTATACATATTCTCACAGTGTATAATATAAAAATTACACACTTTTCAAGATAAAAGCAAGAGTGGCTCTTTAGAGTTTACATTTAGAGCTTAAATTAGAATTATATATGTAATAAATACAAAAATGAGTGATACTTATTATATGCAATATATTCCTGATGCTTCTAAGATAGCCAGCCGTCTGTTTTTGTCCTCCTGTTACACCCTCTTACTGCTTAAATTAGACTGTTGTATTTTCAGGCCAAGGACTTTCATTTGTTAAACATACATAGCAGTCCAGCATAGCCTGGGGCCTTTAAACTTAGTGTAAGACAATAATACCTACAGTCAGTAATGTGTGGCAACTCTAAAATGAAGTGATGATACATAGAAATAAAATTTGGTCAACAAGATTTCATCTCATAGTGCAAGTGTTTTTTCTGTGAGATGATGATAAAAAACAGGGAAGAACCAGGCAGAGGTAAAAACTGAAGCACTTGTTGCTATGGTAAAGTCTGAAATTTAGTATTGTAATTTCACGTAGAGGGAAACAAGTGCTGTATTTTGATTTGTACTTATCTGCTTGGAAAGGGGGGACTATGCTGAATGTGAACTTTATTTGCATCTAGAAGACTGTCCCTGTGGAATTTCTTCAGAATAGTTTGGAAGTTCCTGAGGTGAAACTAACGTAGTGTTGGGACTTCCAACTCAAACCACAGAAGAAGAAAGGCTGGAAATCAGAGTTTTGTCTTTTTTGAAGTTGTGAGAATAACCTGCGACTGGAGACTTATTCTATGAGTGGTGCTTGGAAAATGCCATACTTCAGGCTTGTCTGCTTCCCAGTTGTGTGTAAATCTGTAAATGGGACAAGTTATGTTCTGGTTTGCACTTTGGCTATGAGTTAATATTGCAAAAACAAAGGGGGATCAGGGAAGTAAGCCTGTAAATTAGTAAGATACTAATATCAACTAGTAAGGTCCGGTACTAAAATACTACGAGTCCACCTTGCCAAAATCTGACACACTGTCAAATTCTCTTCAGCAATTACACAGTGAAATAATCTTTTTAAACTGAGTTTATTTCAGTAGCTCCTCTTAGAACATATGTAGCCATTTCTGCATGCAATGAAATGAAACATTGAGTATTTATTAAACTAGAATCTGAGGTTTGCTTTGTATGAAATACTGTATCTGACATTGTTATGTTACATACCTACTATTCAGATCTCAAATTCTATTAGTACATTTTGGTAAACTTCCCATGTTGTTGGGCTGATTTAGACAGTGACGTGTACACCAAAAATGGACAGCTTTGGCCTTCTGCTTTTTTTTAATGATGCATCATAGGGGTGTGTGAGTTGACCTCCTGGTCTTTTGGCTCTGCTCTTCACTTTATTTAAAGTAGAAATAAAAGGCTACTCTTTCTCCCTCTTTGGAGTGTTTCAGTAAACTTTTCTAATTTGAGTGAAACTGAGGTCCCAAGACACCTTCTAAAGTTTTCCAGCCAAGCGAAAGGCCTATTTTTGTGATAGAAGCTATGAAGTAATTCATAATGAAATCATAAATTGTGGTCTAGTGATATCACTGTTGAGTGAACTATTACTAATACTAAAGTATTACTAATAGAAACCTATTAGTAAACTATTTTTTGGCATTTATACAATGAAATATCAAGAAGGAAATGTGAAGAGTCTTTTAGAAGAAAATATCTGTTTAAATGTGCCTTAGAATGGCATTTGAATGGAATGCTAGAAAAGAAGAAAATAAAATAACCAATGCATGAAGATACTGTGCTACCCAGCATTCTAGTGCAGAATTTTTGTATACAACATCTGTAAAGAAATAAGATTTTTTTTGTTCATCTGAGAATTTGTTATAAATGAATGCTTACTTTAGTGTATACATACTCAGTGAAAAATTAAGGAATTTTACAGATTTTTTTTGTATAAAGCATTCAACAAGCATTTGGTCAGAAGAGGCTCTACACACGAGGGAGGCATACAGCTTGGCTTTTTGAAGGGGAAACAAAGGGCTAAATGGAGATGCTAATACAGCCATATTTTAATGCTATCTTTTGTTAAGTTGCAGTGTTGTGCTTCAAGCATTAAAGCATTACTACACTCCCTCTTTTGCCCTCACATAATTATACAGTTAATTATCTTTGGTGAGTTGTGCATAAAGGGACTTGGAATATTTCTTAGTGGTCATTTATTCACTGTGCTACGGACTGTACTAACTGCTCATACGAGGGCTTTGATGGCTTTCTGAGTCTTATCAGCAGTTTCGTAAGACATTTTCACTGTCTTTTGTCTCTACTTAATTTTGCTGTAAAAGGTTTTCAAAATTTGAATATATTTTGAAGAAACATGCCCACATATAGGGATCGGAAAGGGATTGTGGGAACCTAGAGGCATTGTAAGCAATGGAAAACTGATTTGATCAAGAAATTATTAAAAATTGAAATAAACTAATTGCAGATAATCTGAGTAATAGACATGGCTGTGTTAGCTTTGTTCAGTGGCGTAAGAACTTTTTTCCTGAAAAATGGCTCTCTTTCAGATTTGTTGATAAGGGCAGGGAGGCCTCTCCCCACATCCACAGGAAACGCTGTTCTTGGAGGAAAAGCCCTTCTCCTTTTCTTTAATGTGATGAATGGGCCTGAGCAAGCTGGTACCCAAACTCCTGATTGCTGGAAGAGGGAGGACAGTTTCGGTACCATTGTATCCCTATAGCCAGAGCTCCCTGGATGTTGCTCCCCCACAGCAGCAGGGAAAGGGGAGGAGATGCAGGCTGTGGTGCCAGTTTATAAGTAAGCAGGACCAGGAAGAAGGGAGTAAAAATCACAGCATAGGTGAAAATATACAGGTAGCCTCTACTTATATCAAATGAACGAATTTCGGGCCAGTATCTTCATTTCAGGGGACTTCCATTTATTTTTAGCTTTTTTTATTCTTATTTTAACTTTTTTTCCTTTGTAACTTTTGGACTTAGCAGTATATTCTGTTTGTGAAGACAATGGTTAAGAAACAGTGAAGTCCAGGTCAGTTTTTGAGTCCCTAGCTGTCAAATTCTATTGAAAGTCCAGAAATGTGCCCAGAGAGCTGTAGAGTTTATTCTGCAGTTAACACTGCCACTGTTTGAAGGTTGCAGTCTCCTTAGATTCTCCTTCTGAAAGCAAAACTACAAACTCATAGATTTTTTTAATTATTATTATTATTTTCCTTTAAAGACCAGGTGTAAGTGGCTGTGGTTATTAAAACTCCTGGCAGTCTTGAGTTTATTCTTTTTTAATCAGAGAATCCCTTTTTGGAGAAGGGCTCTTCTGACATTGCAGGGGAGGTTCACCAGCTGTTTGACTGGCAGGAGCAGTCTGCCTGCCCCTTGGTAGTTTAATTCCTGTCTATACTAGGATAGCTTGCACTTCACTGAGCAGCAGACAGGTCAGGACACTTGGCAGGAGAAGGTTGAGAGACAAAGGCAGCAGGCTGTGGGGAGCTGAATCACCAGTCTGAAACTTTTAAGAAAAGGAAAAAAGAAATCATGCAACTTTAGAAGCAAAGTTTTTAGCAATGGTCTTGAATGATTGTTAGACTTGACAAAGTGAGAACGATAAAATGTCCAAACCTGGGAAAACTGCTATCAACCATGGCTTGGTTCCTGTTGATCTTAAAAGTGCCAAAGACCCTCTACCACACCAAACAGTGATGAAGATATTTAGCATCAGTATCATTGCACAGGGCTTGCCCTTCTGCCGTAGGCGGGTAAGTATAAAAGTCTTTAAAACCTGAATTTTGATTGCTTGTCTTGTAGCTCAGTGCTTTGTCATGGTGCATTCATTCCATTAAGAAATACTTATATCTGTATTATCTGTATTATCTCTTCACTCAGGGGGCTGTAGAAAAGCCCTTGGATCATTTATTTCAATAATTCTTGTGCTTTAATTAAAATCTGTACGTGTTGTCTTAGCTATTACTCATTTAAAGGGACATGCCAGAGACTCTTACAGTTGCAAGCCAATTAGATGAACACAAATGCTGTACAAATAAATGCATTCAGAAATATGTAGTTTACTTGTAGTCACTGTTTTAGGTGATGTAGATAGTTTGGAGTAAATCCATTGAATGCACTTCTGAATTATGTTGGTACATGTGACTTGCTGGATAAAAAAGGAGAGAACTTAGTGATGTTAAACTATTTAATATTTAAACATTTTTAGTAGGAATTCTTAAAATGCAATTTTAATGCTTTTGTAACTCAGTAATAGAGATAACATTTTTGCTGTTACAGAAAATAAAAATAGCATGTTACTATGTGGTGGTTGCGATATAGTTTATATATAGACAATCCTAGCCTGACAAACTATCATGGGTCTTATGCTACAGCTTCAGGATCTATATGGATAAAGTGACTCTTAATGCACATTATTTAAGTTTTTTTAAAAAGTATCTTTTGAATTTTGTTCTGTTTGTAATACACCATTTTCAATAAAAAGTGAGTACTTCCAAAGCAACTTACATCACTATTTTGTTGCTCAGTTGCATACTGCTGAACTTGTATTCTGTATAATTAATTTTTCTCCTCTGTTACTCTTTCAGTAAAATTATAAATAAATTTGTTCTTCATAATGAATTTTCCCAACACTACTTTGGATTTTCTGTTACTACTGAAGAAATACTGTTTCCATTTATTGATGCAAATACTAAAATCTAGCTCAGCTTTTGTAAATGTGCTGGCTTTCCTTGAATGTCAGCACGCTTCTTTTCAGTAAACTTACTTAAATCATAGGTGAAATTTAAATTTGAGATCACCACCCTTATAAGCTTGACTTCTTTTTACTGTGTTGCTTTGAGTGTCTGAGAATGTTTCTTATATGTAAAAGGTGGATGGCATGTGTTGAAAGCTAGCAACTTAGTATCAACCTGCAGCAGTGCAAAAATTAAACATATGTATATACACACATGACTAGTATTGGGTCATGTGCATTTCAGAACAGTATTTTTTACAGTATTTTTTCAGTATTACACATGTTTTGAACACTGAATAGGATCATTTCATAAGGTTGAAAGTGTTAAAGTAACCCTTTTTATTGTAACAGACGTGCTTTCAAATTTTTGTATGATTTGAAAACTGCTTGAATATAAACATTTGGAATATGTTTGGATGATTTTGGTTCCTTTATTCTGGTAGAAGATAAGTTTAACATATATTTCACAAATCTTTCTGTGGCTGTTTTAATACACTATACTGTTGGAACTTTAATGTGTGTTGATGTTTTATGTGTGTATTTTCTGTAATGAGAAGTGTGGTCACACATTAACTTATCACAGATATGTAAAAAATTAATTTCTACATCAGTTCTCTGAAGACTTTTTCCCCAGAAAATCGCAGTCTATCTCGGTTGCCCTGTCTTGTCCAAGCAGTCAAATCAATGACTGAGTGGTTTTTAGTCTAGGAGGGTTTATGAAGCTGTTCAGCATTTATTGTGGCGTTATGACTAAAGAAGAAATTAAGGAACATTGTAAATGATTTCTTTAACAGGTAAACTATCATCAATCTATTTCTTGTCTTCTAAAACTGATAGTTCACAGTATGATGGCTGCTCATACTGGAAAAGATTATAGCTCCGCCTTTAGTCTCATGCCTTGCAACACTCAAAGCTTGCACACAACTCATAATGTTACCATATTGGGTTCCTTCCCAACATGCATAAGTTGCATATAGGATCCATATATTAACAAAAAAATACTGCACTCCCAAACCTAATTTTAGATATCCACAGATGAGAGAATTGATACATTTGTTACATAGTCTCAGCACTTTATTAAACATAGCAAGAATAAAAAAAGTATTTTACATGTAAAATAGTTCTGACATTAAGTCTTCACCATTATTGAAACCCTTATTGATTTTTATTTTATTTATTTTAGTTATTATTTCTGCTTTTCATTTAACAAAGGTGTTGAGTTTTTTAGCATTTAATGTTCATACCTAAACTTGATGGGCTTTACAATGTGAGCTGCAGTTTGCTTCTAGGTTATTGGATTGGTAATATGTCAGTAGCAATTTTTTTCTGGCAAGTGTATGGTTGGGCCACTCAAGCACTGACATGACTTAAAGATTACCGACCTTCTCCTTGTTTGAACTCATTTCTTCCCCTCCTTAATTGTCCATTAAACGAAGCAGAACATCTTTAAAATGTGTGCTATGATCCTTGGGAGTAAAAATACTTCCGTTATGAGAGCTGGCAGTTCATAGCTTCTGCATCCTCTGCCTTGGTTATACAGAGCTTCTGTCAAGAAGTACACTATAAATGGTCATGGGACTTAACAGTTTGCCCTTATGTGTTTTGTCAGTTTACACATGTAGCTAAAACACTTTTCTGCAGTACTACTAATCTGAATCCAGTTAAAAATAGTATTACTTAGCATTCTTTGTGTAGTACTTGAGAATAACTTTAGCACATAGCTCTAAATGTACTGTACTTAGACAATAAATGCCTCTATTCCTCCAAAGCTCTCACTGAAAACATGGATGCAATATCATTTAATGTAGATATAGCCATGGTCCTCTTCAGTCTTTGGCATATCTTTTGTAGGCACTGAAGTAGATTTTGCAGTACAATGTGAAGAAGCAATGAATACCTTTCAACTAGTACACACTTCAGGTATCAGATATCATTTAGCTCTTCAGTGCGATGTAATTGCAGCTGGTCATCGAACATACTTAACAAGATAGTCACACATGTCACGTATGTTCCAAGATCAACTGCTGTATTTTGTTTGCCATGGCAAATAATTTCAGTTGACAAAAAAATCGGTCTTTTAGTTAACTATGTGATTACTCCCTTAGACTGCTCCTAAACCACTAACAGTGGCAGTGTTTTCACTTCTGAACTATTACAATTTGTAACTGTTTCAAAGGTTGTATGTCCTGGGTTTAGCAGTAGCAGTCATTCCTGCTGAACCCAGAACACTACTTCAAAAATAAATTTCTTCCCTCTTTAGTTTTCCATGTGTTTTCCTAAAAATTCCTGTTCTTGTTGCCCTTGGAGCAACAGTTTCACCATATTGAATATATGTTTTTTAAGAAGTGCTAATAAGCTGGAGAATTTGTGAAAGTATCTTATTCACTTGCAGCATTTCTTAATTGCAAGTGGCTTGAAGTAGAACTGAATTGCTACAAAGCAGGGGTTTTAGTGTGCACAAGGTGATATTCCAAGCTACAAAAGTCAAGGTAATAAATGTATCCATTTTCAATGCCCCTACCTTCAGAAACTCCAAAGACTCTGTTACACTGTAGTGTTTTGTGAGAATAGTTTTGTTGTATGTGCATATGTTTTGCGTTTGAAATGTAGCGTAGGCAACTCATAAACATAGTTTCTGAGTGAAATGCTTCTGTCTGTAGGGTGTACTTGTTAGGTGAACATAGGATAATGTATTTAAGCATTGATGCATAACACCAGTGGATGCTTTTTTATATAAATTACATATGGTATCGGTCCATATGTTGGGGGGTGGAACTAATTGGCCCTTACAACCCTAACTGTTCTATGATTCCATTTTGTTACTACAGAAAAGGACTTGGAGCTAGACTTCAGTTCCTTTTCCTTCCTGTGGTTGACTAGTATGCTAATAGTGTGTTCGAAATACTAATGCATCTTATGCATGAACAACTTCACTTATTTGGACTTGGGTTTTTTTTTGTCCCTTCATTTCTGTGTTAAAACAACCAAAACACCCTTTTCATTGTCAGCCTGATCTATGTAAATGCTTGTGCCAGTAGCGTAACCAAGTAGTCCATCCATTCAGTTTGTGAGGGAAATGAAGTCCTGATTTTTTCTGCAACAAATCATATTTCATGCTCGAGTACAGCATGTTATTTCATGGGCAACGGTAAAAAGTTATTTAATGGGCAAGAAACTATTTAGCTTTCTCTGAAATGGTATATTGTCCTGTACTTCCCTGTATGTCAGCTGACTTTGTATCAGGTTCTGAATAATACGAAAAAAACTGTAACTATCTTCCCCATAAATACAACATGAAAAAAAGAAAAAAATTCCTTTCCCTTGGAATTTCTTGCCATTTGGTAAGAAGAGACTGTCAGAAGAGCATAAAGAAAAATGTGTGAAAATATGCATATGTGTACATATGTATATGTGTATGATTTTTTTAATTTATAACTTAAGGGAGTTTTAAGAGTCTGTCCCTGGACAAATCAGAGCATTCCCACATGCCTGCATATTCTACAGCAGACTTTTTGGTTCTGGGCTTTATGGCAGGGAACTTGTGCTATGGACATGGGGGGGTAAGAAGCCTCTTGGAGTGTCAGAAATAACTTTCTTTTAAAGATGGTTTAGCCTTGACTTTAAATTCTGTTGTTTGTGTTAAAATTTGTCACCCAAATGGAAGTACAGGTCATGGACTGATCAGTAGATATCTCCATGAAAGGGAGTTTGTTGTTGTCTCTGTGCTTTTCATAAATGAATGTGTCCATTGCTCTGGATATCCAAATACTCATGGTAAAGTCGGCCTTACAGAGGTTTTACTTTTCATGGTTAAACTTAGTGTTTGATTTCTTGTTTTTATTATTTTGGGGATTTCAGTTTTGGGAGATTTTTGTAATGAAATAGGAATAATTGAGAGGTCCAGCAAAAGGAATTTAATTGAAAAGGCAGATATTTTAAGTGCAAAGAAAGGAGTATCAAAAAGTTGCATAAATGAGTAAGGTTAAGTCTTGTGTAACGCTCTGCCTAGAGGATAACTCCTTTTAGAAGATAAATAATCTTGAATAATGAACTGTTTCCTCTTTTTTTTTCTTTTTTTTTTTTTTTCCTAAGTATTTGCAGTACCTCCATGCTGAATCTGCTATTCCCATGCTTTTTTCCATCTCCTTTCACAAGGGGAATAAAAATTTTTCCTGTGTTAGGTGATAGCCTTGAAGAAGAGCAATATATTATTTTCTTAATGTGGTACAGTCTAAAAATTAACATTTTCCCCATATTTTTTTGTTCTTTCTGCTATTATCTCTGCTTGCAAACCAGTTGACTCTGTACTGTATGTGAGAGGGACTGAAATAGGAATTACAAAAGTGGAAAAAGGAATTGGCAGACCTTCAGTTATCTGATGAACTCAAGGTGGTGTGGTTCAACCTGACTGAAGAGCCCTGTGGTCTCTCAGGCTATGCTTACAAGAGGTTTGTCAAGCCATACCAAAATCTGTCTTCTAGACTATGGACAACAGTCAGTTTTAGCCAGTGTTTATGGCTCTGTAAGAACTAGATACAGGCAGAAGTATGCTCCTGTCCACCCCTCCCCTTCTGTGGGGTGTTACAGAAGCTGTGGGCTTAAGATAGCCATTTGTAGGAGGGAGCACTTAGTCTGCTGTTCACGCAGCTGTTCCCTGTGTCTCCTGGAAAAAAAAGTTGCTAGCCTAAACCATGCATATGTAGTCTAAGCTACTGTATTGACTCAAAACCACTTAGACAACTTCTGAAAACTTCCTTAAGTGTTTTGGATGGTGAGGGGTGGGGGAGGAGTTGGTAATGTTTTGTTGTTATCCAGTGCAACACATGTCATAGCACTCCCAGGCTGCTTTTTCAGAGTATTCGGTGAACCTCTGTCACTGTACTGACTCTTGAGAAACACTTTCATATTTAAATTGTTCTACCTATTTCTGGCCAAGATAAAAGCAGCAATCGAAAACTCATTTATATTTAACACTAGCTAAAATGTTTTTCTTTGTGGTTTTGATGCATTTAAAACTTCCATTTCTTGTGCACTGAGCAGTGCTGTCTGTTACAGACTGATGCCTGAGTGCAGATGCTAAAAGGATGTTATGAGAGGTCTGCAGTCAGTCGCTTCCCTTCAGGAGGTGTCAGAAGGAAGGTTGCCTGGGCAATTTTACTCCTTTGTGCCCAGTTGTTTAGATGTCTTTAGAAACCTTTATTGTAATTCATGTTGAGCTATTAAAACATGCTGGATTGACTCTGTGAAAGCTCTTTACCTGCTTAAAAGTCTGTCATTTATTGTCTCAAGCTGTGGAGGTTATAGCATCCAGCAGAAGAAAATAGAGAATGGGAGAAAGCAGTGGTGCCATAAACTGACCCAGCTGCCTCTTTGCTGATTGATCGTGCTGGATGGGAACTCACGAAATGTGTAATTAAATACTTAATTTATTGCTTTGAAACCTAATTGCCTTAACCCTGAATCTCCTTTTTCTCTTTTTGCAGTCCCTTATATCACTAAGTAAACACTTTTTGTCCTTCTAGAACAAATGAAGCCATTTTATTTTCCTGAACATGACATATTTTTTTTCAGGTATGCGCAAAGGATCCTTTGTGAGGTAAAAAATGCTCTGCTGTGTCATGACTGTCTCTTAATACAGAAACACAAAGAGGGCAAATTAATTCTAACTCTCGGTGTTTGTCCTGGCATTCCCCAGGTTTTGAATGGAAGTTGAATCGCACCCAGACAAATCATAAGCAGGGCTGTAGCATTTGCATCCTTCTCTCGGATCTTTGCCTCTTATCACAACTGACTGTTGTTCTTTACATCTTAAACTGTTACTGTCAGAAAATGATGGTTTTGCCATTTCAAGTAGCTCCACTCCTCAGAGTGAAGATCCCACCTCATCCCTAGTTTCACTGCTGGGCTTGTTTTCAGCTTCCAAAATACAAGGCCCTGATCTGCTCTGTTTCATTTGCCCTTTATCTGGTTTTGGATTTCTAATTCTGCTTTCTCTCCACAGCTTCTCATTGCTATTGTCTGTTAAACATGGGCCTCTTTTTCCTGTTCTTCCTTTGCCTTCTTTACAGCTCTTGGTACACTTATCTTCATTTGAGGATAAAAGTGCTTGGAAAATACAGTTTGCGTAGGGACAGCAGCAGTATCTTTCTAAATTCTCTTCCAATATTTTACAATGTTACTCAGTTGTTTGAAAGGGCAAGAAAGCAACACTAGAGTTGACATGACTTTTCCCTTTCTTTGTTTTTAGTCAAGGAAGTGTGTACTTCTGATTTGTTGTGTTCCTTAAGTTTCTTTGAGTAACTAATTGTGAGGTTTCTTGATAAGAGGTTCAAGGTGGCTGCAGATCATATGTGTTGTCACATGCAGTTTGATCACATTTCAGAAAAACTTCTCTAGTTACTTGCCTTTTAAATGGACATGATTTTAATAATAAAATCTCCAATCCATGCAGTAGGGCAGTGATTTTTCTCTAAATGAGCAGATGATTATTGTAAACTGTACTATATTTTTAATATGCTTCAAACATACGTTTGTGAGAGAGAAGTGCTGGTTATATATGTCATATGAAATATTGATCCTGTGCAAGCAGGTGATACAGTAAATCTAGTTTTAATAACTTTGCTGCTACTGTAATATTTTGAAGTAGGAGGCAAAACATTGTAAGATTTGTGTGTGGTGATTTTCATTTATTTTGTAGATCATATTCTAATATACTGCAAGACCACCAAAGATTCACTGACCCTAAACTGACTGGTAAAAGAGAAGAATTGCATGAATGATACTAGAAGTCTGAATGTATTCTTCTGTGTATGTTCTTCCATTATGAATTATCTGACATTAGCAATACTTCCTTAATCCAACTTATTTATACTTGGTATCAAAGGACTCAGAACACTTGGTAAATGCTAATATACTAAACTTCTTTGTGCTAGGGAAATGTTTGGGTTATATTTACAGGAAATAGTATAATCATGTGGCAAAGACAGCAAATGTTTTGTGTTGTAATTAGGACAACATGCTCCTTTAGTCTCTGTTTCAGATGGTTCATTATTTCAGATTGTTTATTAAGCTTCTGTATGCTGCATTGCTTTGCATGTGCAAGGTAGTAGAATTCTATTTGTAAATTGTGAAAAAGAGGCAACTTGTATATAGAAGACTCAGGTGGGTGAAAGGTGTATTTTAGAAATCCATGATATGTAAATACATGCAAATTTGTACCAGGTATTTTAATACATGTATCTTCCTGTGGAATTTCTAAAATTGCATTTGACTCCAGTTTCTGTAGTCAGCATGTATTTAAGTTTATTAATGTAGCTAGTGCATAATGAAAATAACCAGTTGCAGCTTAGAGCTCTTGCATGGTATCATGTGGGATCTTTTCTTGTGATTCAGATGCTCCCACTTATATGTAGAGACATGGTTTTAGAAAGCATACTTTTATTTCCAAATATTACTATAATAATATTGTATTAAATGCTGTATGGAAAATTGTCTCTTCACAGACCACTTACTTCTTGTAGAGATGAAAGAGAGAAGGCAAAATGGAAATGGAAACATAATGTGTTGTTAGCTGCTAGAAGCAGAAAATTGTTCGTTGGCTCACAGGCCAGGAATCTGTAGGTGACACTATACTGCTCTCTTTCTAAGGATACTCTCCCAACAGAATTTTACTTTCTGAAAAGTGAAAAAGAATAGCAAATGATGTGCTACAAAGGTATTTTTGGTATGTTTTTAGCACTGTTTTTTCCTACTTACCCTGTGTTTAGGTAGATTTACTACTATACTTAAACAGTTAAGATGTTATTGCTCTAAGTCAATCTGCATGATACAGTGTTCTGTAAATGCAAATGGCAGTCTCTTCCAAAGCATGTTGCTATTAATAAACCCTAACACAAGATTACTTCTCATGATAACAGCAGCAGCTGGTAAGAATGTTTGCAATTTTAACATATTTGCAGCACTACTACATTCCATCTTACATTTCTCCTGTGGTTCATTGTCAGTAAAATTTCAGACTGAATTCTTACAATGAATTTCTTCATGTCCTCACTGTCTTCCCTTCCTTTGCCTCCCCTTCTCCAAATCCTGTCTAGATACCAAGCTTTTTACCTTTCCTGCCTTTTTACACCCACAGTGTTTCTGTCCTTTGCCTCTCTGGTTATGCTTTGTGCGGTTCTGCGAAGCCCTTCCTGCCCACACACACCTCCCTTAATGAAATGAGGAATTATCTGTAGCTGGCTACTGTAATAATTTCTAATTGAATCAGATAAGCCATCAAGTTAAAGAAATATAAGAATGCAGCTGCTGCACCATCTATTAATTAATTTTAAAAATATGTGCATTTAGGTTTAAGCATTTATCAGTCTCTAGGCAGATAATGAACTTACAGTTGCCACCCACTGTCTTCTCTTGAATGGGATCCAGAAGTCTATATGCCTGTGCACCTTTCAGTTTTTGGGAGGAATGTGTTTGTTCAAAACAATAATAATCTTCTGTTTATTTCATGTGTTAGATATGTCAGATTGCCACTTATTCGCAGTTTTCATTCACACACATGGAAGAAATAAGTAAGATTATCTAACAGACACTGTACATGGCAAAAAACTAATCATACAAATTCAAGGAAGCTAGGCTACATCATCCCTTTAGCTTATGGCAAGAACTGTAGTGTTTGTGCTGTTTCTGACTGAGATTTATCTAATGGTATAAAATTGCTTCTGATGGAAATTGTTAGTTTTCTCATCGTTTGAAATATTACCATGTTGAGCTCACTTTGCACTATAAAAATTTGACACTGATTGCAGTTAACATGAAGGTTGAAATTAATTACTAGATTTATTAACGGCATGTGACCGTAGCAGTACCTCAGACAGAAAATGTGTTAGAATAATAACAGCAGCAATTGTTGTCAGTGCCTAATCCATCTGTAATTAAAACTGCAAAAGTAGAATCATTTTAGGGTTTGTTTGTTTCTCTCCCCTCATGGGTTAGAGAAAGGTTATTATAATTCTGTTGGAATTATTCCATTTAATTGTCAAATTAGCTTGCTGTGTATTTCTTTTAGTTTCTTCTCTGCTTTTCTTGTCTTGTTGCATAAAGAACTGGTCATCATGGAGGGAAACTTTAATGAGTTGTCGCCATTCCCTCCCAGAAGAAAAAGAGGAGGCAGCTTGAACTGCCTGGTAAGAAGCTGTGTGAGTTTCCCTGAGATCTGTTGGTATAACTAAAGTAGGGTTTCCAAATGGCCTGCGTATTATTACACTGCCTTGCTGAAAGAAATTTCTTTGGAGCATCTGATTAACACGGATCACTTTCTGAACCTGGCACCACCTCAATTTATTACATCTGTTCAACCTGTCTTCCTTCGTTTGTCCTGTGCATTCCCATGAAGGGTTGTATCCAGATGCAGCTGTCTTCCAGGCACAGTACTAAGCCCTGCACCAGTCTTGAGATTTCTGGGAAGGCATCCAAACCTCTGAGAGGGTCAAGAGGAAATAGTTTCCTGTTCTGAAGTGCTGGCCCATTTTAATTTGAGCACACAAATGAATGTTTTAAATGTCCAGAAATACTGCATATTTGTCTCTTTATGGCTGTGTTTAGCAGGTCCAGCATTTCTTTTCTCAATTTAGGAAGAGTTTGTGTCAAATGATCTATTCTTTCTGGTGTGTGGAGAAAGTAAATGCTTGAAGATGTCTAAGGCATCCTCAGGGAATTAATTAATTCCTGAAAACATGGCAGTGAGGTGAGGTGGGTGCAAACACCTTCTTCCCCTGTTTCCCCCAACTTCTCTCTTTCTCTCTTCCTAATACGGAGGGAAAACTGCACTAAAAATTTTGACTAGTCACTAAAGTGCAGGAACATTAAAAATGGTAAGTTGCACCTCTCTCCACTAATTTGGAGTGCCTTGCTGACTTAGGGGACCTCATTTACAGAAACAGGTATTGCTGGCAGCTACTTGCAGTGGACACATAGACCATATGAATTCATAATTGCTAAAAATTTTCAGCATATTTTTGGAGCTTCAGTAGACAATTTATGTCCCCTGAGGGTTATTCAGACATAGTTACCCAGTCATAATAGGTACTGCAAGCCTAATAAGACTAATCTTTCAAGATACATCTGTGTTTATTTGCTCTTAGCATTGTCTGGGTTTTGCGTATGTACGTTGATACAGAAATTGAGACATGATGTTTTATAATTGGCCCTAAGGCCTTCTATTTTCTTGGTGATTTTAAGATTTGTAATTCAGATTTACACTGCTTAAGCATGAATGTTAGGGAGCAGAAAACCTTTAAATCGAAAGTCTTCTCCATGAAGAGATAACTGTAATCTTTGATACAAACACCAAAATGTGTATTTTTATTTTTGCAGTTCAATGAGTGTATGCATAAAGTACAGTATTGTATTTGCATTTGCATGTATTTTCCAGAAGGCAAATGGAAGGTACTTGCATTGACACAAATCAAACCTCAGTGCAGTGAAATGGCAGAATTATTAGACAATGAAGTAGTATACTAAGTAGTAGTTTAAAATGTAATTTGAACTATTTTCCACTGTTTCTCTAGTTTTAATTTCTGATCGCCTGTATCTTAGAGTTGTTCTACTTTTTTTGCTTAGCCTTCAGAACTGTAAAGCCAGGACACCCATTTGTGCATTTTCATGCAAGAAATTCCTTGCTGTGAGGCCACGTAGAGGACATGCTTTGCTCTCAGTCCTTTTTCTCTGTATTCTGTAGCACAGATTTGAAGCTTTGATTGATCTCTACTAGGACCTTTAACTTTGTTACAGAGTCTTGAGAAATAGTTCATGTTTTGCTGGTATGTTGTCGTGGGGAATGACTCTTCTCTGGAGTCTCGAGACAAAACTGTTGAAAACCTGAAGTATTGTGTTGGGGGGGTTTTATTGGTTTTTTTTTTTTTTTTTTTTTTTT
>NDXB01003647.1:92931-141418 GCA_002631895.1 Agapornis roseicollis | reverse complement strand
TGGGGGGTTTTTTTTTGTTTTTTTTTTTTTTTTTTTTTATTTGTGTTTTTTAAGCTTAACAAGAGAAAAATTTGGGAGAAAAGAGGAAAGGAGGTGCTGAAGAAAGGGAATTAAATGCAAACACTGGGGCTTCAAAGACACTGTATTCCCTTATAGACGTTTCCAGTTTAATTTTCCAAAATAAATACTGAAATTAAGGGAAAAAAGTTACTGCTACAAAGTAGCCGACATAATGAAAGCAATTGAATAAATTACCTTTTTATCCCAAATGTGCCCCTCTTTGTATTGTACCTTGAGAGCATTGCTTATTTCATTCTAATATTTAACTTAAATCAGCATTATCAATAAACTTTTTTGTCTCAAAGAACAAAAAAAACCAGTAGGCATTCCAGCAGAGAGGACATACAAATGGACGTTGTCTTTGAAGAATCAGAGTGCAAGGTATTGAATGTGGCATTCCAAAGCATGTAATGACACAGATCACAAAGCTGTTGCCCTACTAAAAGCCTAATATATGGAAACATCCTTGTATTTCTAAAAGAATGTCAGTTGCTTCTTATAAATATGCTAAAAACCTTTCTGAGCTCCTGTGTTCCTTTGACAGTGCTTGTGAACTTCATGGTTTGCTTTAAAAATGCAATATATAATTTTCATTCCATAGTATGCAGTATTAAAGCTGGTAGGTAATTGCTCCCTTTCTTCTTCTATTCAGAACTGGGGATTCATAGCATCTTTTTATCTTAGTAACAATCCTCAGAATACATACACAGATATACATGTGTTCTTTCTGGGAGAGTTTTAAGATTGCCTTCTAGCTTCTTGCCAATAGGTAGTGGCAGTGCTACTTTGTGAGACTCTGCCCTTAATGATGTGTATCTATCACAGACATGTCAAAAACTGTCTCAAACACAAAGGCTTCATCTGGCCCATTTCAGGTGTGTTTTCCTTAAGAGCCTTCACAAATAGACAAATAAGCAAATTTACTACTATTATCCATCAAAACCAACCTTAATTTTTTTAATTATTATTATTATTTTTATTTCTCTTTATAATACATTCTTAACTTGAAAGTAATCATGTTTTTTTCAGTGTAAACAAGAGATCAGTTTTCAATAGGTAGCATACTAAAGAAGAAGAGCCTTGCATATTGTCTTTTAAGGTATCATAAATAAACTTTTTTCTTTAGGAAACTTTTCTTTCTTCAGTCCTTTCCCCTTTATGTCTTAAAAAATAATGAAATAAAAAATTCTCCCAGGACTGCTTTGTTTATAGAGTTTATTAAGAGTTGAAAAATTGTCGCTACATTCAAAGTGTAAAATGTGCTTGACTTCTTCATTTATAAATGAGAATGTTTGAGCTTCAGTTTACAGCTGTGTTTATTTTAATGAAAATAAAAATCTGATTCTCACCTGAAAGCAAAACTGGAAGTGGGCGGAAGCATGTAATAGATTACTCTAAAAAATGTGAGAGATTTGGCTTATCTACAGGTGCAATTTGAGCTGCATTTTGTGTGGGTTTAATGCAGCGATTCAGTTCGTTTACAGTGGTTGCTTGAAGGGAAATGGTTTTCTATGCTCCTCTGGTGGATGCTTCAGATTCGGAGACTGTTTAGCAATACTGTTATAGTTGTCACACGGTAGAGAAAACCAGGCAGTGCCATGCTAGTCCCAGGCTTTTGTTGTAGATACAGCATTGTTTCACTGACTAAAAATGACATGAGATACAGAGAAAGTGTGACTGACAAAACACAGAGCAGAGAAATGCATTGCTATGGTACCAAGTAGCCAGAGCTGTGTTGTTAAAACTGTGGCTGTTTCTGTGTATGTGTGTCAGCAAAATAGAAAATTTTTGTAGTGGTAGAAGGTGTTGAAGTATTTTCTTAGTACTCCCAGGGTGGCAGTCTCAGTTAAGAACTGTGATGCTATATATTACACAGTGAAGTCTCTTGAACAAGAATATGTTCTTGAGAAAGAAGATATCATTACTTGTTTGAGAATCTATTAATCTCAGATAAAGAAGACCTGATACTGAGTGCTGGACAGCCAAACTATGCCATAGATCCTCTTTTAATCTTGTTTTATGCCTTACTCAGAGAGTCAAAGCTGGATTGGTTGAAGTTGCAGAGATCTGACCTCAAGATGCCACCACTATGATAGAAATACAAGCCCCTGTTCTTAACCAAAAACCTTTCCATTAACCTAATTCTGAAGTTGCAAATAGCAACCTCTGTCCTACAGGAGAAACCCCTGAAGAGGTTGTACTGGTTCCCTTGAGTGTCAGCTTCATTTCAAAGCTCAGAATATGTGTTTTAAGGGGGAGATCCCATATAGTATAGAGGTTGACACTTTATGTTAAGAAAATGATATGACTAGGTAGAGGAGAAAATAAAATATATTTTTGCTCAGATATTGTCACTGAAATAACAGCAATAACAGTTTTTCAAGATCTTTTATGAAAGTCTTGTCTTTTAAGTGTCCTTGTTTCTATTTGCATGTAGTCAAAAGAAAAAGCTTGAATTTCTTTTTCCCATTGTTGGTAGAGAGTCCTTTGGATATTATCTTTATGAAGAACTCTGGTGTACCATTTATTTAAACTTACTATACCAATGAAATGGACAGAGTAGACTTAGGTTATTTTATAAGCAAAGAAGACTTCTAAAACACGTTTTCTGCTTAAGGCTATGCTTACCTTTTGTACCGTATGAACATTTGTAGCACGTTAAATATTTTGAGCATAATTTTTAAAAAAAATGCAAATTGTGCCATTCTGGTTTTTAAAAATACGTACTTGCCTCTGTGCAATGCAATGGTTTGGTTTGTAGTGTCACTGTGTACCCCATTTTGTTTTCAGAACAAAAAATACAATTTTGGATCACAGTAACATTCAGTGTGCTTCTTGTCATCTTTCACCTCTCTTATGCCGATTTATCATATTGTAGGAAGGGCTAGGGGTAACTGCAAGTTCTTATCATGGCTTGAGAAGGATTCCTTACAACAACCAGTTCTTAAGGAAAAAAATCTGAACTTCTCTTATTTTCTAGTAATGAAATCTAAACTGAAAAAAGCTGTAAGTTGATTTCTGCCGTTTGTTTCTGTTTCTTTTGGGATTGTTTTTTGTTTTGTTTTGTTTTAATTTTCTACAGATAAGTCATGAATTTCTGGAGATGAAAATGTGTTAGGTAGTTTATCTGAACAAATGGCATGAAGTACATACTGTTTTCCTGTTGATGTGAATGAGTAATATGTTTTCTTCTAAAATAGCAAGAGGCTTATTCTAGCAGGTCTAGATAGAAATGCAAATTATTAACTTATAGTCTTAACACAACTAGATACTATTAATTTTAATAAAAACTAAGACTTTTTAATGAATGTAATAAATTTACTCACCCTACTTTGCTCCTTTTATGGTTTTGGTTACTAACAGTTTTTCAAGTGCAAACAAGCCACAGGTATTGAAATCAAAAATATCTTCTTCTGTCTTGCTCATATGCCTGTAGAACATACAGAAAAGTAATCTCTTCTGTTACTCCTTTGTTTTTTCTTCAGAATCACAAAAGTCTTGTTGTCTTTTATGTAATTTAGGAACAGTATGGAGTGCTCTGTGATTTCTCAGGATTAATATTCAGTTTGAAAGTGAATAGCTCTGCTGCATTGAAAAGGTAGAAATTACAGCTTTACTCGCACTAGAAAATAAATTCTAATACGCTTCTTGCGTTTGTATTTAAGTTCTTACTTTTGAAAAGGCCGAGAGATCAAACCAGCAAGGTTATCCAAAACTAGTATCATTAGTAATGGAGAGGGAGAGAAAGGGGAGAGCGGGATAAGTGTTTATGCATGAGATGATTGAATTATTTATGAATAAAGTTCACCTTCCCCATAGTAAAGGTTTTCAAGTTGTGTGGGTGTGCCATGTACTTGTGAAATACTGTGTGCTTGCAATTATTAGATATCTACTTGCAAACCAAATGAAGATGCCAGATGCCTCATTTTCTGTGCAATTTTCCGGTTGTGTTTTCACAGAAAACGTATTATTATCTTACCAAAGCTTTTAGAAATGATCCATGACTTTACATTGATCTCTTGACCACAGGGTGTAAATATACACTGATTTTTTTTATTATTATTTTTACTTATTTATTTATTTTGAATTGTTCTCCAAGCATAGCCTTTAGGAGAAGGTTAAGTCAAAAGGGCAGTGAAAAATTAATAACTATTAAAATTACTCTTGGGAAGACATTATTCCTGACTAGATGAAAGTCTTAATGCTTTTTATATATATGCTTTTATATGTCTGCCTGATGATGCCTGATGTCTGCTGATGTTACTCAGAGGGATGTGCCCTGTGAAGATACAAGATACCATTTTTTATCCAATCTAAAGTTTCTGACTGACATTCTGCTTAATGCTACCTGAAACAAAAATGTGTACATCAATTGGAACATCAAATTTAACCTTAAATTACAAGGCAACTATTAATTGAATTCTAAATCAGAAGAAACGGGACAAAAAATCATATTATTTAAAAAGTTGAGGGAATTTGTAAGAAGTGTGAAATAGCTTAGATACCAATGAATAATTTCTCTTGCTGGTAGGAGTTGATTTTGATGGAAGCTTTATTGTTCTGTTCTTAAAACTTTGTCATGGCTAAGTATATCCATTTTAGTGGGTATTTTTTTCTCCCTAGAGAAATGTTCATATCTGAATTGGTTTTGTTCTTAAATTGTAATCCACCATGTAATCAGGGTGGAAAATTGATACCTTTTTTTTTTAAGGGAAAGGACTAACTATGAATATCAATGTAAAACAAAACCAAGTGTTTTTCCCGCTAAAGTACAAGTTTAATTTATTCCAGTTCTCTTCGATTGTCAGTGTGCCTGGAGTGGGGGCTGTCAAATATACAAATTTAAGTAACTTACAGTTTAACTTAGTCACCGTGTTAATTTTCCGTGAATTCTTTCACATCATGCAACTTGTGGTGTTGTTTCTGTAGTGGACGTGAAGGGGCAGTGTAGTGCTGTCTATAAATGTGCTGTTTTCAGTTTTTCAGTCTGTTCCGGAAGATCACGGTTTGAAGCATGTTAATCCTTTAAAGAAATATCCTAGAAATGTCAATACACTTAAGATTATTCTTGTTTAAAATGAGTCAGTGTTTCCTCCTTGATACTGTTTATACTCATGAATATAGATAATATTCAGTATTCTTTCAAGATCGGTAGTGTTTAAAGGTTTCCATGTGCTAGAAACATGTGAAGAGTATGGACAGGTGCTTGCAAAGTACAGCTAGGGTTGAAATATAAAAGGATATTGACAAAGTAACTGTGATTCCTTTGTTTGGTTGTTTGTTTTAAAACTTTGGATATTAAAGTACATTTAAAGTACATTTTCCTTGTTAATGGCAACTATTGCATATGCATTACTTTGAGACCCTGCAGAACTAACTCCAACAGATGTCTCATACGTTTTGCTTGATTCAAATAAGTTGGTATCCAAAGCAGGCACTGTGTCAGTGTTTCTTGAAACCACCATCACAAACAGAAGGGTAGTCCATCATCTTGGGATGTATGGTCTGAAACAATGATAGATAAAAGCCTTAGGTATAAGAAAGAAAAGATAGAAGGACAAAGCCTTTTTTTTTTAATGAGGGTGGTGAGAAACTAGCACAGGTCTCCTAGAGAAGCTGTGGATGCCCCATGCCTGAAATATTCAAGCCTAGGTTGGGTGGGGCTTTGAACAAGCCAGTCTAGTGAGAGACATCCCTGTCCATGGCAGGGGTATAGACTAGACAATCTTTAAAGGTTCCTTTCAACACAAACCTTTCCGTGATTCCATGATTATTTCTGATGTCACTGTTTTAGCAACAAAGTCAACATCCACTCCTATCTTTTCTCATGACAGTGTTCTGGTTGGTGTAGTTGTTATTCTGTACAAATAATGAAGACATAGAGGTTAAACTTTAGGAATGTGTGAGTGTAGCTCTGCCAGTTGCAGTGGCAAGCTTTTTGTTGCATTCTGTGTCGTATTTTTGAATGTTTTTAAGTTGTAGGCTTTTTGTAGACAACTTTGTTTTGTTTATGTGAGTATTTTTGTTTATAAGTAGTAAAACATTGAATTTTAGAAGATTTTATAATATGGAATATGCAAAAACCTTGCACTTTTCAAATTTAAATCTTCCAGAATAAGTGGGGCTTTCCATGTTCATTGGCTCTGCTTTAGCCTTCCAGTCTCTATATCAAGACCGTAGCCTGAAGAGTTAAATAATGATATTTTATCTCAGGAGTAAAGTTATCACTAGGAGCTCAGGCTCCTTTGAAGGTAACAAGGAAGGCAAACCTGAGTTAGTAGCGTAGCAAATACCATCTAGATACAGCATTTCTGTAGGATCATACTCCTTCCTCCTGGGGTCCTGATGGACTGAATGTATCTGGGAAGAATCAGTCATTTTGGCAGATGGGTTTTCCATTGAGAAATTACTGTAACTTCTCTCATAATGAAATACTTTCATTTACTTAGTTTTTTTTTAAGCAAACAGTTTTCATCCTGGTGCTTATTAAACAATTCAGAGAACAGATTGAAAAATAAGAACTAAGCATAATATGATTTTTAAGTACAGAAAACTATGAGAACCACTGATAATGTTAATGGCAGAAAATGAAAATATAGACTGGATATTAACACTTTTTAAGCCAATAAGTGGTTTATGATTAATTAATCATTAGTTATTATTTTATGCACCTCTGTTTAAAATGTCTGTTACCTGTTTTTTCTTTTGATAAACTCTCTATCAATTCCTTACGGGTGCTTAAAAAACATTTTGACTGTGTGCTAGGAGTCTCCAGAAGAGATCAAAGTACATGTTCTTTAACTCAAATTCAATAGATTTGACCTACATAAAAATTTGGAATTAGGTGGAGATTTCCAGTGAACTTTAATAGTGATTTTTTTCTTCTATTTATTACAGGGTTATGATAGGCATAAGCAATAAAAACATCATTTGAGAATGCTATTGTGTAGCTGTGTGACAAGCTCTTTCATGCCCTGAGAAAATTGCTTTTTCTTTTTTGTGTATTCTGTGATCAGCAGTGAGAAGAAGCCAGTAACACAGCCAATTCTGTGTGTGTGTTCTGTTTAACTCTGCAAGTGCAATGTGTAAAGGTTAAAAGATTGTGTGCTTTCTTAGGAGCTGCATTACGATGACCTTAGAGGTAAATGTATTTGGTTTTTGTCCAGATGGGGGGGGGGGTTCACTCTTTCCTACTTTTAGAAGCAATACAGTGTTTTTATTGCAGTATGTCCTATTAGATGAATTTTTGAAAAATATCTTACTAGCCTTACTTGTCACACAAAACAAATGTTAGGATGCTAAGGGATTGAAACAGTAAGGCTTTCAATTAGGAATTCAAAAACCCAAACCCCTACATATCAAACTTTTGACAGAGCATGTGTTTAGGCAGAGTCAATACACCATCTTTTCCCATGTTTTTCTTAGAAAGCATTAGGCTCCAATTCTTCAAAAGCAGCCACAACACTCTGGATGCCATAGGGAAATCTCAAACAAAGAAAAAAGTCATGTATTTTCACGTCAGCTTTATGTCTCAGAACTGCATGCATCTTTCATAACTGCCAGTAGATAGATGCGTGCAATTTCAAGTGCAAAAGTGCATGTGCAGTATTTAGATTTTACGCAAACAGCATATATCTAATTAGCTACTTCCATAAACAAATACTCAACTGTGTGCCTTGCATACACATCAGCTGGATGCAGTTATGCACAGATTTTCTTAAAAGTGAGCATCTTTTATGCTCACTGCTTTAAAAAGCTTGTCAGTGTTTGGAGGGTAGTGTGGATGTTATCAGCGTCTTAAAACATGGCTTCGGAAAAATGGGTAGGCTGAGAGGGCTATTATGCAGAAAGTTAATACGGTGCTTGTTGGTCATACATGCTGATAGTACCAGAAACTGAAGTAGGGGAGCGTGTTCCTGTTCTTAAAGACTTCCCCTGCCCCCAGCCAATGAAGAGATTTGTTAATGAATGGAAAACTTTCATTAACAAGTTGCCTCCTTTAAAAACTAACTGAACTTGCAAATAATCAGAATAGCATTTGGCATATCATTAGTAAGCAAGGAATAAGCCTTATAAAATTTAAAGAATTGGTTCATACAGTTCAACAAAAGTACTTTAGAATCTGGGCTTTTCTTTGGTAGCTTGTGCCCCTTTGGTCTCTTTTCATTTTCTTGCTATCTGTGCAGACCCTTTACATTTTTCCAAACCTCCCCCCACCCCTGTTCAATAGCTAATCTGCTAAATTCATGCTACAACTGCTTCATTGAGTGGAAGCGTTGTTCTGCCCGCTTCGTACCAGCTTTGTTACTGTGCAGTATTTTTCAGCTGTTTGTGCTCATTACCATACAGCTGGTATTTAGAGGAGAGAGGGAAGCAGGCAGAAGCTTTACTGTCTGCAAGTATAAGAAGCTCTTTTGCAAATGGGGTACTGGCAGATGGGACATGTGTTTAAACGGGTTTTGCTGATAACAGACTGCATTAAAAATCATTCTGAGAAAGTCTAAGGTCAGCCCCATGAATTCAGAACTTGAGAGGTATTCAGCTTTTGGAAGACCTTTATAGAATATTAATTAACCCCGGTCCATGAAAGTGACAAATAGATTGTTTGCAGAATGTTAGATACTAGCCTGATGCCCCCACTTTATGGTTGATTTGGTTTGGGGAGGGGGTTTAAAAAACCATAGGGTTATATACTGTGTTCGTGATCAGAACTTTTGCCAAAGCAGATGAATGAACAAACGGTAAAATCCCAGATCTCATGAAAGGAAAAATAATTTCCCTTTTAATGTTGTGATTGAACTTCACATTATATACATTATATAAATCTTTGCCAGCAGCCAACTCTTTGCATATACATGGAAACTGATTCTCTTGCTAGAATATGGATAGTACTGTACTGGCTGAGAAGATCTGAAGAGATAATTGAACAAAGTTTGTGTTTGGAGGTGGTACATGTTCTGCTGGATCTATTACTGTAGCTGGGAAGGGGGTACAAGCTTTTGGGCATATGGGCTGCTCTTCCAGGCCTGAAATGGAAGCAGAAAATTTTGAGGCTAAATGTGAGCTGAAAACAGGTGTTCTGCATTGAGACATACATGTTAATTGTTTACTATCTGAAATACAGGTAATTGGTATTGGCATGGTTCATCAAATTCTTGGTTTCCTCCTAGAATTTAGTGCATTTCTTGCAGTGCTCTGCAACCCTTGGAACACCCAGGGGTGACTAAGTCACCTTGAGGAGACTGAGTGCTCTGACAGCTGATAAAGGATGGACACACCAGTGGGTTAATGTTTCTCAGAGTACTTGGACTGTCTCTGGCCTTTCTTAGTCTTAACCCTTGAAAGAGCTGCAGAATGCTTTCCAAAGCATTGAGCATGGGACAATAAAACCATAGACTCAATAGAGCTATTGATTTCATCGCATGTTATAATCTTGGGATTTTTTTTTCCCCCTTGTTTCACCCCTTTTTCCCCATTGGATTCAATCTCCTTACTTCTCCATTATTAACACTACCCTTTCTGCTCAGTGGGAACCAGAAAGTCTCAGATACCAATCTAAAAGCAGGACAGGTGGTCTCAAAAGCATATCCAAAACCTTGTCAGCCAGCTCAACTTTTCGCTCTTTTCCCCTTTCCCCCAATCCCAACTATATTACTTACAGTAGTGAAAGATACTGCCTCTACCCATAAACCTTGCTTTACTGGTATAAAGAGACATGCTGTATCTGTGAATGTTGGTCCTGCAGCACAGTAAACTTGTTCCTAAAACCAATGCCTGGAAGTCAAAAGATGAGCTGACACGTATTTGTACAACATAGGCCAGATATTTATGTTTTAGGGAGAAGAAATCAATTGAGATGCTTCTTAGCTACTTAACTATTTGCCCAGAGTTTTATTGCAGGAATAGATCCAAAGTAGAGATTTTCAAGAGCGACACTGTTCAATTGCAGATTACTACTGCTGCTTTATAACATGAGCTACACTTGTGGAAAATACCATGCAAAGACTTTTGCTTTAAATGACTTAAAGTAATCATGTTTAATACTACATTGATAAAATTGAAGGTTGAGGTGTGGCTCTATATGTTTTTTGAGTTGCATTTTAAATGCTGTTCACTGACTAGCTTTCAGAATCTAAGCACATTCACTCTGTGTTTGGCAAGAGTTAAGTGCAGAATTCACTAACTGCAACTTGTTAAAATTCCTTAAATCAAATATAATTTGAGTGCTTTGTATATTGCAGTGCAGCAAAAAAATGATGGCCAAAGTAAGACCTTGTTGTGATAGCTGCTGCACCACGTGTAGTTCCTCTCCACTCTCTTGAGTTTATAAGCTGTAGTGCTTTGCTTTTGCACTTCTGTCTTAAAATGCAGTTATACATAAGTACAGAAAGACGTTATCAACAGCTGCCATCTTCTCCATCCACCTTTGCTGACTGGGGGCTCCATTTGCACATCTCTGTCTTCAACCAACCCTCCTCCTTTCTCTTTTTCCAGTACTGCTGCTCTACCAGAAGTTCCCTGCCTTCTCTTTTGCTGGTAAATGGCTCTTGTAAATGCTCTAATTTGCTTTAGGCAAAGTTAGTTAAGTTCAAGAGGCTATCAGAAGTGACTTAAGCTACCTGGAAAATCTTCTGCATGGAGATGAAAGAGCAGCAGAGCTCTAAGGTCAGTGACCTCTTGCAGAAAGGTGATAGAATACCTGGGAGTAAAACATCATTAACTGGCCAAGCTGTTCAGAGTGAGCATCTATCTGTGGGACATGTAGAGTGGAAGCAAACAGTTCTGCCACTGTAAATGCCCTCCTACAACTGCTTGTGCTAGTACTGCTACTTTGATTAAAAATCACATGCTAGAGGTTGCAGACAGACGTTCACTTGGCTAAAATCCATGCTGCTGGAAACTTTCATCTCCCCCTAGTTAGTTGCTATTGCCCCTTTGCTAGCAGTTATGACCTCATTGGAGCCAGCAGAGCTCCCACACTGGCTGTGGGGCAATCAGCCAGAAAAGCTTAGCTAGTTTAAATGGGTGATTTGCGTTAACCCAGCTAATTTTGCTTAAAGTGGATTTAAAAACTATCCTTATGGATCATTCCTTTGGTTCTGCAGTGGGACAGTAGCATCTTCTGTTGGCACGAGTGAACATGGGGGAGGATGTGATACAAAAGCTGCCTGGTGTAGGTGTGACAAATGGGCAGCATGCTGAGTAAAGGAGTCTACTCAGCAGTTGTGGCTTAAAGTTAAGGAAATGTTAAAGTTTTCTGTGAAGTGGCTTGATGAGTAGAGATGCATATTTCAGAAGTCCTTTGAAGTAAACTAAGAAGGGCAACTGTAAATTAACATGGTGGTTTGTTCTTGCGTAGCAGAAAGCACTAGGTACTTTGCAGGCTGTGGGTAGGTGGTAACAGGGAACTTTATCATAAAAGTCTGGATGTTTATAAGCATGCTGTAATTTCAATATTAATTTAAATTCAGTTAATGTATAAAACTAATTCAGTGGGAGTATTTGGTCAGTAAATAATTTAAGCTTTTGCTATAAAAGAAGTCAGAATGTCTGGATAAGTTCTTCACAAAATGATTACATTAGTTGTACAAGTTAGAATCTTCCAGATCTATGATGTTGTATTTGTGTTTGTGGTAGGGCATCTCAAATGACTTGAGACTTACAAGAAACAAAGGTCTAAGAGACACCTTTTGGAAAGCCTTTTGCATGCTCCTACCTTACATATTTTGGAAAATGAACATAATGCCTTTGCATTAGTATAATTTTTACAGGTGTATAGTGTGTCCCACATTGTTTAAAAAATAATGCATGGGACTACTAATGTTTCTTAATGTCCAGTTAACCTTTGATGCTCAGACTTGATGGATGTACAGATTTGAACAGATTCAGAGATCTTGGATTATATATCTTAGCCTGTAACTCTGCTTATGCATGAGTTTTGTGATGAAGCTTGTGGTAGGATCTTATGTGCCCATAAGATAATAGATGAGCTTGTATTAAAGACTAAAAGAAATATTCCTAACAAGCAGTCAGACAGCGGGCATTGCTGTAGATGAAGTGGCATGAAGTTCCATCCAGAACCTTGTGCCACTAGAAGTATTTTATACTGACTTGTTTCAGAGTTCATGATAAAACCTTTGGAGAAAGAAAAATAGTGTAGTAACCTATGGGAACTGAAAACAGTGGAGAAATCAGTGGAATCACAGAATCACTAGGTTGGAAGGGACCTCTAAGATCATCAAGTCCAACCCATGCCCTACACCTCCACTAAACCATGAGTAATGAATGAGTAATCAACATTTGAAGCAACTGACTGGGAATGAGAACACATCAATTTTCAGTGAAAGAATGGAAATTACTGAAATTTAAATGTTTAGAGGTGTAGTTCTGTCTTTGTTACACTGAGGTCCTGTATCTCCTGCAGTGGATGCTTCCTTTTTGTTTGCAACCCATGGGCAAAAACGAAGTTGTCAGTCGCTGACAATAGAAAAATGTCTTCTTGAAGTTTTCACTTTTATGAAAAGATTGTCTGCTTCTGTAGCAAAAGACATGCTTTTAGCTTAGTTTTCCTGTTGGGATTATTGTTGGGGTTTGGTAAGAGTCCAGCCCAGTGAAGCTACCTAGTTAAATACATAAATAAAATTTCAGTCCTGCATCCTGTGTTAACAGCTGTACTTTAAACTCAAGAGTTCAGTGTTGCTTCAGTGATGACTCATTTTTGATGCTTAGTATTCAGTTAGAAAATCTTCTCAAAAAAATGAGGCAAATTAAATTAATTGGGGAATTGTTGCATTGTTGGCCCTTCATGTGTATTGTTGAAGCAGAAGTATACCCAGATGTACAGCAGGTGGAAATGCCACTAGGCAAGGTATACCTGCAACAGTGTGAGAGTCCTGAAGGAAGGTGATTAGTAGCCTTATTCACCAGCCTTGGTGTAATCCATGTTGCTGACTACTTTTACACTTATGCTGCTCTCTTCATTGGGTCAGTCCCCAACTAGCTGTCCATAACTTTGGTTCAATAAAGTTAATAGATGTTGTCCTGTAAATATGTTCTGTGAAGCTGCACAGAAGTCAGAGGTACTATATTATTATCCTGCTTCAAGTATTGAGCAACCTCTGGAAGTACCTTTGAGTTACGAAGGCTCTTCTATAGAAATTCAGAATGGAATTATGCAGCCTGTTCCTATCAAGTCTCTTCAGGATTAGTATTATTAGCATAATACTAATCCATCTTCTGTTCTCTCAGTTTGTGTATGACTAGTGACTGTTTCAGTCACTTCTGTTCCTACATCCTTTATTTGTCTCTAGGAGAGAAGGAAGTACAATCCTAATTCACATTAGTTTTGCAGATGGATGGATGGAACACTGAATCAAATTGACACACTTATTTCAGCATATCATGATTTCCAGTAAGCACAGGATGGATACACAGTGTCAGAGAAGTCAGCCTGAAGGCCTGTAATGAAAGAGAATACTGTGGGGAACAAGTCTTCTGAGAATAATGTTGATAAAGACTTGAAAATGGCCTTAATTCAAAATATGAAGTACAACGAAACAAACATGCTGTCCCCTCTGAAAACAGTGTGAGAAATACAAAGACATCCCCCATTTGTGAAACAGACAAATTATTATGACAGATGTCACTTGCAAATAATGGAAAGGACTTATTCTGGTCCATAGTACTTTAGACAGTGTGTACCAGGAAGAGTTGAGAGTACAGTCTCCATTGTCTGCAGTGCAGTGATTCACTGAGATCTTGAAACTAGAGCTAATAGATTTATTCTGGTTAGCTGAAAACATCATCTGATGAGGAATTTATAAGTAATAGCCATCAGGAGTTCAACTATTTCCAAAGCAGAAAGATAATCACCTTCCGCTTGGTTATAGAAATTTCCTACTGCAGTATGTTCTATAAACCAGATGAAAAATGTACATAAGGCAGCAGTTTACCAGGCAGAAATTGGATTTTGGTGTGACACCCTGTCCATGGGTACCCTTACTCCCTGGTAATCTACTGAATAGACTGCTAGTTATTTTTTTTGCCTTGAGAGGAAAATGGGCATGGGGCAGCAGTAAGATTATTGTTATTATTATTATTTGGTCTCCCTACTTGTCAGGATTTGAGAGAAAACAAACCATCTGACAAAGCTGGCAATAATCTAGGTGCAGTGTGTCATTTTTCAAAGCAGAACTAAACCAGACAAATGCTGTACTGGCTGATGGAGCAATGGTTCTTGGGCTGGTCAAGTTGGTAGTGAACTTAGTTGATGCTTTTGCCTCCACCAGGAAGATCTGTTACTTCAAGGATCTTTTCAGTGCCACCAGATTCAGAACTGTAGTTAACATTTGCACTGCAAATGCTCTTTTACCTGTGCTTGAGAATATCAACAAGTTGTCAATTTAATTGCAGTAAATTCTTTCTGAAGGGATATGAGTAGTTGAAGATCTTCACTCATCTATTCCTCATCGAAAGTCAGGACAGACTTTTGGAAATCTTAGCGAACCATGTTTTTCTTTTTCCCTTTGTGAGGACAAGCACAGTGGTAGAACTGCACTTTCAGTCCTTCCAGCACAGCACCAGTTGATTCTCTGTGGGAGTTATCATATTTCTTATCCATTAAAGCAGACTTCTTAATAGCTCCTGTCACAGTCAGGCAAGCTTTAGAAGTTTAGAGCGTCTCTTATGAGACCTGGTATTATACATGTAATTCAGACAAGTATGTCTCACAATCACAATTGCATTGTTTCCAAAGAAAATACAAGAATTATCCTTTCCTCTGATGCATCAAAGCCTAACTCATAGGAGGGCTAAATCTCCTGGCAAGAAGGTTGCAGTAAGACTTGCTATTCAGCTATGCAGCAGCCAATGCACAAAAGCTGGCTAAATACCTTTGGATTGGCCATCAACATTTAGCTGTGCATTCTTGACAGAAGTTTTCTGTTTGCTGTGTTCCTTCTAAAAGAAGAATGCATAAATTGTGTACAATCTTTGCAATACTTTTGGTTGTTGAAGTGCTTCTTTTTTCTGCAGTAGAGAGGAAAGAATACTATTATAACTGTCTCTGCACAGTAGCATGATTAAAAAAGGAAGAGAAACCTACTTCGTCTTAACTGAGGAGCTTTTTTCTTTTGAGTAACAGGTTTGCAAGTGGTGGTCCACATTGGAAAAAAGGTCTATCCAGAATACAGAGAGAAATCAATATTAAAAGTTTGGTTCTGTATTGTCAAAAGATGTTATCTGTGCTATAGAAAATAAGGGAGGGAATATCAGCCTGTATGTTAGGACATATTTCACGTTGTCTGTGAAAACTGTCACATGGTGGGAGTTACAGAGAGCGGGATGAACGTTGCTTTGGTGCCAGTGATTGGCAGGCCTGGTTTGCCTGTAATTCCCATCTAGCATGGAAAGCAGCACCTGAGGTGGGAGGTGGAGGCAGGACCACCCCAGTTGGGTACAGCTGCTTTTTCCATTGGCATTAGACAGACCACAGACTTTGGAGATGTAAGCTTTGGCCCTGTCAAAGGGGAGAAGCTTTGAGGCCAAACCAGAGATTTTACAGTTTCTCTCCCCAAAGGCCTTTTCTCTCATTTCAACTTGAGCAGAATTGAAACTGCAGGGAAGAACACAGTCTGCTGTCTCTTGTCCCTGTCGTAGCAGTGACATAAACTGTTCGCCATGGTATTTCTTTTGTAGTAAGAGCCTCTAATTCATTAAAAATTTTCAGTTTCTAGAAGTATATTCAAGATCTGAAGCAGTATTTTTAAGAACAAAAATGCCATTTTTATTAAAATGTGATGTTATAATAATGCCTTTCTGGTTGGCAAATAACTTACATGCAACAAGCCGCAAATTAAAACATAGTGCTTGGAACACCATGAATGCAAAATTGTATCCTTTCCTATCCCATGTGTAGGAGGGAAACCATCATAATTTGCAGATACAATGAAGCAGTGGATTTTGACATTTTATTAAGGTTTGGACATATAATCACTCTTCAGTGTTCTCTTCAAAGAAGCCTTTGCAGAAAATAGCAGAAAATTACCATACACTGATAACGGAAAGAAGCACATACTGAACTTCAGGCTTATGCTCTTGTTACTTGGTCCATTGCATTCCCAGTTCTTTGTGTGTTGTCTTTATGCTTCTGGTGTTCTCTGACAGTAAAGTTCCCCATTCATTTTTGGAACTAAAAGGATATAAATAATAATAATGGCTGAATTCAGATATGACACAGGTTAACAATAACTATAGAAATTCTTTACTTGTAGCTCTCAAAAGCAAAGCCAATGTATTTTTCTATTATTTTCTTTTGATTTCTTTTCCAAATGTACAAGTTAGCTGTATCTGACCATTAGCTGAGGTCCAGTAGCTCTTGTGCTATATTTCTTTGTGGTAAAGTTAGGATGAGGGTTACTTTCTTTTAGTAAGGTACTTCTGTAATTACTATCTTGAGGATTTTACATTTAAAAAAAAGAAAATTTGTATTAAGTTGCTTTTCAGTACACATTTTGGCACAAGAAACTAATCCTAGCAAAAAGAAAGTTGTTTATGGAGTAAGAGGAATTCTTTCATCTTAAGAGTGTTTAAAGATATCCATGGTTTATTGATTTAAGAATTATTCAATAAACCACTGCGTTCAGGTAAGTAATGATCTCTAATCTCATGTCTGCGGAAACTTTAAGAAAAAATAGTTTATTATGATGACTTCACTAAAATAGGTGCGAGAGGAATTGCCTGTTTCTGTTTACTTGACAGTGAACAGATGTTTTTAAAAAGGGAGGAAAAAAATCTATCCCCAAACCACCAAAATGAAGATTGGGTATTCAAATGGGAGTTGTAAAAAAAGACATGCAGAGAGAAAAGGTCATCAATTCTTTGTACTGTCTTTGACTTTGTACTTTTTTTGTATACTTGAACTCTCCCTCCCAGGATTTATTTCATATTGCAGATTTCTGTACATGAGGGGTTCTGAAGGAGCTTGCACGTACAACCTTAAAGGTGTCCTTCCAGTCAGTAATGTCCTAAACNAGAACTTCATTTTCTCCTTAGCACCTTTACCCAGAGCGTTGCTACTGGTGCATTTACACTACATCTCCAACCCCTCCCTGATTTGTTCTACTGATGTGAACATTCCCTGTGCATCAGGAACAAAGGGAAATGGCTGCCATGCAACTTGGAAAAGAGCATTTTTTTTTTTAAAATTTTTTTTTTTTTTTTTTTTTTTTTTTTTTGTAATCTTTGTTAGGCTACAACTTAGACCATACTTTGCTAACGTGTTGTTTCTCAATATCCATCCAGAGGTCGTCTGTGACAGCGTATACTTTTACAAGCAAATCACATGGATCATGAATATGCCTTCAGAGATTTTCTGTTTAAAGAAAAAGTGATGCAGCTGCTTTGCCAGAGTCGTTTTCATAGAAATGGTGATCATTTGTGTAATAAGCTTTGCTGATGTAGCCCTAAGGTCTTATGCCTTGAAACATCCCAGTTTTTACCTTTTGTTTCCCAGCTAACCAAACCCTTCATTTGGTTATAGCAAAGCTGCGCTAAGAGCACTGTTGTTGGCAAAGATCTCAGTCTTAACAAGAAGCTGTAGCAGTTTAAGATACTGTTTTGTCCAGCTGTTTGGCTGCTCTAATCCCACAGCACAACTGGTAGAAGAAATATGCTAATGCTCCACAGCCATATTTTTACAAAATCCAGGGGCTTAGTTTACACCGTTGCAGTCGTTCATAAGCACATGTCTAAGTCTCATAGATTGTTTGCCTGGGTAAGCTCAGCACAAGTCCTCTATTTAAGGGAAATGCCCTCTCAAATCTGCTGGCGAAGTTGTTTGTCAAAATGAAATGGATATAATAGTAAGGCCGTGCCAACCTGGCTTGTTTGATCGGGGTGGATTAGGTTGGGCTGTTTGCACAAGCCCTGCTTTACTGCCAGGCAAGAAGGATGCGTGACAGACTGAGGAAGCATGCTACCACCTGGGGCACAGTGAGCACTGCTTCCACAGGTACAGCACCAGTAATGAAACCATGTCAGCATGGAGGGTTGTCGCTATTTTAGGGAGGCTCTGTTGGCGTTGGTATAGCAGGAGCTAGGGCTCTAAAGCAGAATCATCTTGTGAATTGTCATGGCAGCCACCAGTATGGAGAAGGTGGTGAAGGAAACATTTGAAGATATTGTAGATATTCTGTAAGTAGGTTTAGAGTACATAGAGTACATAACATCTTTAATAAAAACTAGTTAGTTCTGAAACTTACACTTTAATGTGGGTGCAAATGCATGCTATGAGTAATATCTGAGCAGAATGACTTTGATTTCACTGGAAAGCCTTTCCATCTGGTGAAACAAGAAACACTTCCAAAACACTTCAAGAAAAAGTTACTAGAGGTGCTTCTCTGATGTATCGTTTTGTGCTTGCAGAATGAAAGTGCAATTTCATTTAGTTGGCCTGAGCAATAGTAAGGGAATCATTGTCGGGTGAGTTTCAGAGCATATATGCAGGGTCCCTGAAAAGTTTACACTTTGTCTGATAGTACAAATTAAATCTTGTGCTTTGTTTCTCACTGCTGCTTTAACCTGTCTCATAAACTGAGAAAGCAAACCTTCACTGCAACTGGCTGCTCTTAGCTGGCTATGAGGTGACCCATCTGTATTTACTAACATGTAATTCTTACAGAAGTTAGGCCTCTTGTATATCTACCCTGTGAGTTAGGTGAATGTCATTTTCCCTCACAGAGTCAAGAAATGTTGCACAAAGTCGCATGTAGCAGCACTAGAAACAGAACTCAGGACTCCTTTTAAAAAAGAAAAGGATAAATTAGACCAAAGACTTTGTTGTCTTTTGAACTGAATAAGTGAAATGCACTGTAGTAATGCTATATATCTACCTGTTCAAAGCACTTGCCGAACAGATGACTTGGTCTGACCCATCTCACAATAGGAGTGGGTTTGTGTGCGTACATGTGTGTGTGTGAATGAGGTGGGACTGCCAGTACAGGAGAAGGTACTGTAACTGTGGATAGCAGTGGATAGAAAACACAACTGAATTTTACAACAGGTCTCTTGATATGGGATTAAGTCATTTACCTGTAGTATTCCTCAAAGAAAGCCACTCTGCAGAGTCAGAATCAGGAGGTTTTAATGGTTAAAGCAGCAGTAGTGGTGGTTTAAAAGATATCAGTTCAATGAATTGGGATCACTCATCATACCTATAAGGAATCCAGTGTATTTTGGCTTCTGTGAGTCTGACCAGTTGGTGCTGTGAACATGTCATCTTCCAACCCAGCTATGTTGGCTGAATAAACTGCTACCCTTCAGGCTACTTGCAGGTATCTGTCATGCATCCTGCCAGCAGACTTCTGCTGTTTCAGATCTGCCACTTAAGCTGCTCATGTCATTACTTCTTAGCCTGTTTAAGAGGAAAAAAGTGCCTTTATTGCCAAAATCTGCTACTATATATAGTTGTATAAGCTGGTTTAGCTCACTGACTGAAATTAAGTTAAGGAGGGAAGAGTAACCACTTATTCTGGTACAGCTATATCCGGAAGAGGATATGCCCATGGCTTTCCAAGTCAGGAGCTGGTTTTAACTAGTTTGTTTCAGAAAAGCTTATGAAAAGTACACTGTCTTACAAGACAGAAATCTGTAGGGGGCTGTGGGATTGTCAGTAGGAGGAGATAGCAGCAGGCATGAAGCATGTTTCTGAAGTACACAGACCTTCGGTATAGGATTGTTCTTCATGTAAAACATGTTTGATGTGTCAACGGTCATCTTCTCATAGAGTTGAAAATGGGTTTTGAACTGGGAAAATTACAGTATCCTCTTTTTCTGAAAGATTCATTTCCTTGTCAGTTGCAGTTTTCTACTGATACAGTCTGAAGTCATCCTCTCTGGCCTGTACAGGAGCATAGGTACAGCGAGTGTACACTTGTAAACTTGCTGTTCCCAGCCATTGCCTCAGGGTTTCTTCACAATCAAAAGGTGGAAATGGCAACTCGAAGAAACAGTCTGATTTGTAACCAGTTTTTCAATCCTTTCCTCCTTTAGGTTAGTTAAACCCCTAAGTTTGTGGGCCCCTTCCTCCACTTGGTCGCACTGAGCTGGGGTCTCTACCATATCTCTCAGTAGTTCTTGCTTTGAAAGGGTGATCTTATTACAAGGAATAGTGATGTTATTTGACAAGCCGTTATTATGCTCATTGAGTTATCTGTTCTCTTCCTTTCCAGCTTCAAGATCACTCCCAAAAAGTGCTAACAAATGTATTAGGAGCTCCTTAAAATTAGTTTAACATGAAGAAGCAAATATGCTCAATAGTGTTACTGGTTTAATGCAGATCAAGATAATATTCTCACCTCATTCCCAAAGGCCTTGAAAGGAATAATGCAATTCTGTGCTGGCATCCACACAGATAAAAGGTTGTATAATTGCATTATGTGGAAACTAGTGTAAGCTGCTTCTCTTTTCCCTTTCATTTAAAAAACATTTTGGAGACACTAATGCTGGGGGGAAGGGGACTTGACATCTGAGCATTGGGAAATTTTTTCTTGGCTGTGCGCTCTTCCAGAGTGTGGAACTGGTTTTATTTTGGGGAGATGAAAAGCCAGAAGAACTAGATGAAGGCTTAGAAAGACCTCTTGGGGGCACAGAGTGGTTAATTTGCATTCCTGAAATTCTTGTGTTGTCTGGAAGGAATCAGTTGATAATTTCTTTCAGGCTGAGGTTTCTGTTGGGCAGGACGGGACTTGTTCAGATATAGGTGTTGCTGTTCAAACTGAGGTTAGAGAGTACATGATACATGAGAGAAGCCCCGCTAGATGATACTGCAGCAGCCTTTGTCCATCTAATTTTAACCTACCCTCAGAAAACTTCTTGACACCGTCAACTGGCTGATTACATGGTGGGGTCTTGCCTGGAGACCAGTTACAGATTCTGTTTTATCAAGTGCTAAATCTGACAGGACCTCAGTAGAGAAAATATTCGAACCACTCATTGAGATCTCTGTAGGTATAACATGTCCTTGAGCACAAATTCTCCTCTGGAGCTGAAGACACTTTGCTTACTTATTTGCATGTTTAGGCAGATAAAAAAAGCTAAACAAGTACTAACTGCCAGATGTAGATAAAAGAAAAAATAGTCTTCCAGAAGATAAAGAGGATTGGGTTCAGCCTGCTGGTTATTCTCAGTCTTTGACTGCTCTTCAGCCTGGTACTCCCATTTTCATACTTGGGCATCTGCTAAACTTCTAAGTTAGAGCTCCACTTCCTGTTGCAACAGAAAAGTACAGGTTTTGTGGAGGTGGAGGGGGCATTATGATTTGTTTTTCTAGCTTTTTTTTTTTTTTTTTCTCTTCTGAGATGAGATTTCTTTTGCTACAACTATCTCTTTAACCTTGGTGTACATTGCCACTGTTTAGAGAACAGCTTTAGGATCACAGCTCCTCAAAACAGATACCTTTTAGATTGTAATAGATGTCCCCTGGAGCTTGGAAATGGGAAATGAATTGGATTTTTCGTGTCTTGGAACTGTTGACCCATGCTTTAGATCAGTGCAGGCTTTGGCTGAGTCTTCCTCTTTTCTCTTTCTCACATTTAGTCTGTGTACAGCTAACTCAGCTCACTATTCACATTTCTCTAGCTCTTTTTACACAGTACAGCTAGCTGTCTACCTTCTGTGAAAGAAAAAAATATCCATTCTTAAACTAGATGCATGTAATGTAGTAATGTAACTAGTTATCATGAACGGGAAAGTGAACAAATCCCAGTTAGTGTAAATGTTCCTGCTTCTTGGTATCCTCACCTGCTGAGAAACATCTGACTTTCCTCACTGATACGGAAAATTAAGTACTTAGCATTTTTTTCCCCTCTGTATTTTGCATAAAGCAGCATAAAGTGCATTCAGATTGTCTAGTTAATGAGATACGACTCTGAGAGCACTGCTCTTCAGTACTGAGTAGCCCACACATCTTGCCACGTATTTGAGGTTTGTGTGTCTAAAAGGAGCAGGATTTCAGAGGATTCTTTGAAGGATTGTGCTGATAAGGAGACTGACATCCTGATCTCAAGCTGAAATATATCTTATTGTTTCAGCTTTTGACCCGGTAGTCTCTAGTACCTAAAATACCACTCTGAATTACAGGGAAGGTTGGTATCTTCAGTATTTTCTGTGGCAGGTTGACTGCTCAGTATAAACTTGAGGCTGTTGGATTCCTCCTTAAATTAGCTTTCTACCAAAAAGCTGCCTTACTTTGTGTTAATAAGAATCAGTAAATATTAGCATACTTTTCATAAGGCACATGAAAAGGCTGTTGCTGCAGTTGTGGTTAAAAATAACCCCAATCTTGCCAGGTGACTCGTGACTAGGTACATTCTCATGCTGACTTAACCAGGCTAGTGTGAGCACCTTCATTTTCTTCTAGCCTTGTGTACCAGAGAAGAGGGTTGCTCAGTGTAATGTTGCATGCAAATCCAGAGACCACCTGCTGTTCCTAAACACAGTGATTTCAAATAACTTTGAATGAAGCTTGCCAGAAATCTAGTAGTAACCAACATAAAAGAAACCCTTGTATTGGTCAACCAGCTCAGCTTTTTGAATCGACATAGCCTCGGAGTTTCTAATCCCTCTGGTGATAGTGGTCTGCCTTCTAATTTTAGTCTCTTTTAGTTTGCAGTTACTTGTAAAGCACAATAAACCAGTGGGAAAAAAAATCCGCATTTTAAAACAGTTTTTGAAGAACAGGGTAGGCATGAGTCATACCTGTCCCTGCAGGCTGCAGAATTGCTGTCGACAGTTAGCTGGGAAGAAGTGTATTTAAACTTAGTTCTTGCCAATTTAAATCACTTTACTCAAAAGCATGAATGAGGTAGTAGTATTCCATTAAGACTGTTCTAATCAAATTTTAATGAGGAAATATATTTATACAAGCAGCAAATGAGCTCTTCCCAGTATTTTCTTTATAATCAAATATTCCTAAATGTTGTCTGTGATTAAACAAGGGACAAAAATGAACATTTTCCAATTTGTCCCAAGGGGGAATTCAGTGAACAACTGGGACTGTATTTAAATAACTGCATAGAGATAGACATTTTGGTGGATAAGCGGATGATCTGGTCAGTGGCTTGTAGCGTATTTTGTTGGAGGTAGATAGTAAAATGGGGATTGTTCGGATCTGGTCTGTTTTCAAGACACTAGTTTGTTCTGCATATGGAATTAGACTAAAGGGAAGGGACCACACAATAGGCAAAGCTTATGTTGAAGGTTAAAGAACAAGGAACCTAATGGTAGTCTACACTTTGATTTTTGCCAACTTTCTGATCAGAAAACTGAGACTTCTGCTAAATACCAGACTGCAGACTGGTGCTCCTGTACTCCTCCCTCCTGCTTCCCTTTCCCAGTTAGTTCAGTCTCTCCCTGTCGCATCAGCAGGCCTGTGATATATAGCAGGATTTCTTTTTCCGTTTCTGTGAGAAAGATTGGCATACATAAACTGGTTTGGCACTGATTGAATATTAGAGATGGAATATGATAATAAAAGGAAAGTGGGCAAAAAAAACAACCCTAGAGATTTGTCAGAACATCACTGGCATCACTTTAGCAATGTTATAACTAATAACATGCTTTAGCAGTTGCTTTCAGTGAAAGAGAAGGAATAGGAATTAGGACAAATATTTGCACAGGTTTTATTGCAGCATCTTTAATCCCTCTTCTCATGTGCTAATGTCAAATAATAGTTTGGCATCTTTCTAGGGTATTAAAATAGTTTATGTCCCTATACAGCCAACCACATTGGTGACTTGGACTAGTCCTAGACATCCTTCTTTGTACTGTTTTATTGGTTTCATTTTTTTGCTAAAGCAGTAACATTAGATGGGCTACGCTTCCTTCAGTAATTGGATTTGTGAAATACTAAGAGTCTCCATAACGTTACAGACTTCAAGACTATGGTTGCCATCTAATTTTGTGGTTACAAGTGAATGGAACAGCAAGCCAAAAATTTCTGAAATCTCTAATTTACTCCATCCTGTCTATAAATAATGAAATTTTGAGTTTCAAAACCCAGGAATTTAGATAACTGACTTGCTCTTTATCCCACAGCAAATGGATTGGTTTAAGGAGCACACCACTTGCCTCACACTGACCTGGCAAGTAGACAGAAGTTTTGCAGAAATGGTTATAATATGTGATGGCCGAGGTTATGTCAAGGTTCCACTATGCAGGTTTCCTTGAGGGTAGAAATGGGGTTTTCTTGACTTGTAATCTTTTAATTCAATTATAAATGTTACATCTTGATAAAAGAAGCATAAGATTTTGCTGAATAAAATGCTTTCCAAAAAGAAGCTTAGACACAGCAGTGGACAGGTATGGCCATTTCCTTTTTTATGGTGTAGTGTTTAGGTTTCATACAGGTAGCACTGTGTTTGAAAATCTCTCTGACACACTATGAAATGTGCCACCTTATTTCATACTTTTTGCATTCGATGAGAGGTCTCTGTTAGAAATGTCTGCTCTGGGCTTGAATGTATTAGAGGTATTTATCCCTAATCTTACCTAAATGGTGCTATATTCAGTGTGAAAAAATGGATTTGCAATTTGGATGAGGGACTACTTACCCTAAATTATGCAGTGCTGTGTTTCTCGTAGAGGCAGGCAAGCTGTTGTATGGTTTCTAGACTGGAAGCACCTGTTCAGGGAAGGGTTTTGTTTAGATGGGGCAGGTTTACTGACCTTCTTGCTCTGCCTGTAGCCCCTTTTGACATGAAGTTGCACAGCGTAAGGTTAATGACAGTGGGTTAGCAAGGCTTCAAAGCATCTAGCATGACCCTGGCATGCCTAGCATTCCTTTCTACTGTGCAAAGGTTTGGCATTAATTCCTCTGTGGCGGAAAGAATGTTTTCAGGAGAAACCAGCTCATGTAGCTCTCCCAGGCCTCTGGAGAGGGTAGAGTTGTCATGGCAGTAAGTCATGAGGATTTGTGGAACATGAGTAAATCCCCCTCTTTATGCTCTACTCTAGGCATGGGTTGTGGTGAAAAAGGAAGCTGGATCAAGCAGGTATAAGGTGTCATTGTCCCCTTTATAACCACTGCTGTCACTTACCAGTAGGGCAGTGTGTGTGTCATGGAAAAATGACCATTTCTGTGTACCAGAAACACTTGGGGCAGTGAAGAATGTGTCCGGTCCCACCAGGTACTGAGTGGACTGACCTGTGCTGGAGCATGCTGTAGCCAAAGGCAATGTTGGCAGAGCTGCATCTACCTCATACTGGCTGCTTCCAGCTGCACTGCAGATGTGGCCTGGTGTGCGAGGAGAAAAGCTAAATACTCTCTATGTCCTGCAGTCCAGACACACACACCTCCCTAGCTGATGCTTGGACATAGTATAGCAAACAGCTTCCCCTGAATTCAAGGGAAGGAGAAAACATGAAAGAGGATGGAGAAGGAAAGGAGTAGTAAGGTGGGACAGTAAGTCTTAGACTGAGATGCCATGGAGAGGACAGGAGGGAGGAAACGAATGCGAGAATTGCTGGGCGAGGAGATTGATACAGGGAGCAGTGGACAGAGGAGTGGAGGGCCCTGCGGCTGGTGATTACAGAGAAGTGAGGAATAAGGAAGTGATGGGGGGAGCCCAGGAGATTGATGCACATTCAACAGAACATCCTATTTCATTTTCTACTGCTGTTGCACCAAGGATGGCATCCTGCTGTATTCCTCACCACTGGTTACCTGCAGCAGCAGGGGCTTAGGCTGTACCATGCCACTGGCATGCTGAACAGGGAGTCACTGTGTTGCCAGATGATGGAGAGGGGGTTGGATTAAATTCCATTGACATTATAAAATTCTGCCGGGATGCTGTGCCTAAAATGTTCACAAGTTTGCCTTTGCAGACTTGATGCATGTGCACAAACGGGTAAAGATGTATCTTAAATAACAACCTCAGACACTCTTTTTTCCACAGAATCTGTCTCGTATTTAGTATGCACCACGCACACGGCTGTCTTAGTAAGCAGCTTTTCAGGAGCAAAAGCATCTTACACCTGTCATTTCAAACTCCTTTGAATTCTTGGGTTTGTAACCTTTAATACTCTCCTTAGGTAACGCAGGTGAGGAAAGAGATTTGACATTTTTAATAGTTTTTTTTTCTTCATATTGTTCCTAATTCCTTCTGGTATAATTTATAATTCCAGGAATTCTTCTGTCTGTAGCCTAAAGGCTCACCATTAACTCCTTATCATTCTCATATACCACAAGTGAGGGACAACAGCTATTTTGTAAATAGGCTCCTGTAGACTATGCCAGGTAAGTAAGCACTTGTCTTGGCAATCAAAATTAAACTCTCTCCAAAGACAGTAAAAATGGAAAACTTGACAGAAAACAGGCAGTAGATACCAGTGCTCTATTTGTATTCAGTGCTCAGGATGGATGTTTTAGAAAGCCTTCCAAGTCCAAATAGACTTTTCTTTTTCTGTACAAAGGTGATTTCCCAACCTGCTTATATTTAAGTGAAAACAGTTTGACCGCTGGTGTTCAAAGGTAGAAATGCACGCTTCACCAATTTGGAAACATTCTTGTCAATATAAACAAAAGCAACTCTGCTTTATGGTTGAAATACTGTAAAAAAGAACTGAACCCCATTCGGTTTGGGTTTGGTTTTGTTTATTTTTTTGATGTTGTGGTCAATATCTGTTGATCAGCAAGAACGGCTTGTGCTTTGTGTTCAAATGCAGGATTTAATGAGAGTCTCAAGTGCATGCTTTTTTGACTTTATGGACTATATCACAGGCAGGCTCTGTGAAGGTACTATAATAGGAATATAAGATAAAATTACTAACAATGGAGCCCAGGGTGATACTTTAGAAAGCAACATGTAAGCACCTAAAGAGTAAGGTGTGGACTGCTATCTTTGTATTGTCCCAAACTGAATACTCTGTGCTCAAGTGGTATCTGGTTGCTGCTGCAGCAGCCCCTGCCCTTGGCTTCAGTGGTGTATAAGGATATCCAGAAGAGCTGACCAAGGGAGGAACCCAGCTGGGATGCATGGTGCCATCTGCCTCCACAGAGCAAGGGTGGGTGCCAGTGGGTTTGAGGGGCTGTTCCATGGGGCAGGGTGACAACGAGGCTGGCTGGCCACAGCCACCTGCACAGCATCACTTGGGCTTGTGCAGGATGCAGCATGCAAGGTCATCTCTTCGGGGAAACTTGGGGAGGTGCTTTGGTGTCTGAAGCAACTGCTGCTGTGTCTTAGAAGCACAGCCCTGTTCAATGTGAACTGAGTGATTAGCACAGCCATTACTGCATCTATAAATAGAATTCATCTTACAATATATTAAGTTTAATGATATAATAAATAGATTACAGTTAACTTTAATGGGAGCACAATGAATGGAGATGCAGTCCTTATGAAGATCTGCTGCCATTAGTAAATGTTTTGCAAGATGCATTATATGTAATACCACCTTCTTCCTTTGAAAAATGAATAATTAACAATACCGAGGAGAAACAAAACAAAAAGCAACTCGTAAAGTTCCTGTTGCATGGAAAATGGTCAAGTATATGAAAGTGCAGGTTGCATTAGCAACCTTAACTCTGCTCCTTATGAATATGCATTATGAAAAATGTTTATTATATGACAACATTGCTAGTTTTAAAAGAAACCATACAGGATTTCTCTGTAGGGAGCTTGCATGTGGTTACTGTCACAGGGAACCAAAAGCAACGTGAAGCCTAACTCCACTAATATTTTTATTTTCAATTTTCTTTAACAAGGAAAAAAATGCTTTGGGAAGAAAATATTTTTGATTGGGTTTAGGGGTTTCTTTCAGTGAAATAATATACAGTTCTAATGAGACAAGCTCCCTGGAGTTTTAACATGACATGTTTAAGGAAGGTTGACATTATACCCCCTGCCTGTGGTTCACCTTGTTGTGCTTGTTTTATGGTAAAACTTTAATGTTTGAGCATCCATTTCCATTTGACAGAGACTTAAGTATGTTTGTCAATGCAAATAAGTCTCTCTGTGGTAATAATACCTCCCCGAAGGTTGGGAGGACAAAGCCTAAACCCCAGTTCCATGCTATTTCAACTGAGTCTGTAGTTTGGCAAGCAGTCAAGGTAGTTCTTCTGGGGGCTTGAGGATGTTAAAAAGGCAAGCAGGCTGTACCTCTTGCTATGCTGGCATGGACATCTGGATGGCTCTTCAATGGGTGAGATGGGGAATCTGAAGCGGCTGACAAATAGCCTGGTGAAAAAGTCAATTGCCAGCCCTGGTTGACCACACAGCCATACAGTGAAGGCTGTGGTAGCACACCTGAGAAGGTGACATAGTCATAGAAATGAATGGCCAAGGGCAGCCACAGGTGCAGGGACTGCCTCTTCCCCCCCAGTAGTTGTGCTGACTTAAATGCACATCAAACTATAGCGGAGAGAATGATGCCTCTAGGTGTAAATAATAGGCTTATGCTCTCTGCATGGGACGCTCAGGTCACAGCTCTTCATACCTTTTTCTCAGTGGTGTAGCTGGCCCAGGAAGCTAGTGCCCTGCCTGTGAATTGCTCATTTGCTTCTGGCTCAGTTGTTTGTGATGGCATGGTGGAAAATGAAGCCGGTAACTGGTTCTAAAAAAAAAACAACCCAAAGGGAAAAACTTAAAACCATTTCTTCTCACCTCACTTAATGAATCTGGTTCACAGAGCATTTCTATGGATGTTTGTTCCTATAGAAATAAGGGCAAGAGCCATTCAGGGGTGGGAATGAGCAGCTGAGACTGGGACATCTTTAAGCTGGTGTTGCCACCAAGAAACAGTGTGTGGAACTGTCCTCTTCATATAAACTGGTGTGTGATAGCTTTGGCTGTACTTCAAAATAGCCTACGCATCAAAGCATATGTTGCAAGTTCTGTGCCCAACTACAGGCAACCAACAGAGGACAGGAAGTATGACCTTCAGAGGGGAGTTATGCTCTGCTGGAGACATGGTGATGCCATATTATATTAAGCCTGTCTTTGCAATTTCCCTGCTCTTAAAACAATTTGAAGCTTATTCTTAACATCCAGTGCTGATGTCTGTAACACACTTTATGTATAAATCCTTTTCGAACCTATTTTTGCAGCTATTAACTAGCACATTTTTAATATATTTTAAAACTTAATACTTTTTTAAAAGGCAAATGTTAAAAGGAAGTGGTTTAATGTAAATCTGTGCTGCAGATATATAACTTTAAAAACAGTGTTTGTAATCAGAGTTCATACTATTCTAATGAAATCAGGCTTTATTAAGAAATATTAATCTGATTTTTCAGTTGCTATCTACGCCATTACCTTCCCTGCAAAAGCAAATCTTAGGGGTATTTAGAATATTGTTTAACTACATTATCTTACTTTGCATGGAAATAATAGTAATATGTGGGAAATTCCAGTTTGAAAGCAGTCTTCAAATGCTTTGCCAAGAAACATTATGCAATTAATAAAACAATGCAGTAATACCTATCATGCTTTGTAGCACTTATTCTCCACTCAGGTAAGCTTTAGAAGACTTACTCCAATTTATTGTAGTGCCAGTGTGTCCTTCCTTCCATAATAGTTCTTGTGGCTTTCCCTACTCCATCCTGAACCTTAAGTTTATAAATACTGCAAAAAAGTGTCATTGATCAGGAAGCTGCTGATCAGTGTACACTATAATGTGCAGGATTGTGTTTAACTTGTACTGCACAGGATCATGAGCTTGTATTTCTGTAACAATGTTGAGGGAAACATGCTGGAGTTGTCCTTTCCTCCATCTAAAATGCTTCCAGAGAGTAGATCTTCCTTCATACTCAGAATGTAGCAGCTGACGGTCACAAACTGGTGCACTTAAATTCGTTTCTTCCAGTCTGTTCTGTTACATCAGTACTAATTCTATGTTCTGCACAGTTGCACCTGTGTGATAAAACAGCCTTAACGTCAGTGCCTAGCCCAAGCTGAACCAGGGAAAACCATGAGAACATGGGAATTCTGTGATCCCAGTGGGTCACTTGTTTCATTTGATCATCCATTCAGAAAGAAAAAGAAAGATCTGACAATAATAGTGGTGCCCTTTTGTAGCAGAAAGGCCTGCCCTGCATTGCTTTGAAACATGTTTAGCACTTGCTATCATACAGCATTTTTTTCTCCTCTTCTAAGATTTTCTATACAAGTTAGACTCTAGCATCTGCCCTTCTCATCGACTGGATGAGAAACTTAGGCTTTTAAATGTAGGTGTGCTAAGCTAAGCTGTAGTTAAATGTCTAAAGCAGATGGCAGAAGTACCTCTCTGTGGGCCCAGATTCTTGCTTGAATGGGAGCATTTGGCAAATTAAATGAAGTATGTGGTTGGATGAAGAGGTCAAACGTAGAAGACAAAGTGTTGGCTGCTGCAGCTGCCCAAACTAGATTACCAAGCAGAAGGGAAGTGTTCAAAACCTAAGTGGGTCTAAATTTCAGAAAGGGAAAAAGAAGCGTGACTATCCTTCTCTGGTCATCTTCACTCTCTCCAGGGTAAGGCTTGCACAGCTAAGGATTTGGCCCCACTTGATTACAGTGTTTGGTTTCCCTGGTGGGAAAAAATGCAATCCTATTAGACAACACACAAAAATCCTTCTGAAATGTTTCTAAAGGAGTCAGTCTGCTAAACGTCTGCTAAATGTGCAGAGTACACAGAATCCCTTCTGGCACTGTCGTGAATGATGCATTTACCAGTATTAATGGAGATACCAAACCATATTGCTCCGCAGTTCCTCCTGCACACATTATGCTCCTAACACACATATGTGTATGTGAAATGCCAAATACGGTTTTTGCATTCTATGGTTTAACCACCAGTGTACTTCCAGAATGCTGACTGGCCATTACCACAGCCAGACCATCCTGTGGTCTCTCAACTCAAAAATGTTTCTCCAACTAAAAAAAAACCCAAGAAAAATGTTGTTTTTTTGGTCTGTTGCACTGTAATCTCTGTTCTTCTGGGGATTATACAGCTCTGCGGGTGATTTCTGTAATTCATTCTAGTCTTTCATTAGAAGTAATAGACGGTCTTAATTACAGCAGGCCACATGACAAACTGGTAAAGGTGCTAGAAATGGTGCCAACAGGATAAGAATTGGATGGTGTGATTTTTTTTTAATTAAGAGCTGGCAGAACTGACGGGAAATAGGATTGGACTCCTGTCCACTGGAGAGGGTGTCATTTTGGTACAGGCCTTTTTGTAAATGTCATGAATGTGATGCTGCTTATGGTTTGAGAAACTTGAAAAATCATCTTCAGCTTAAAATAAAGCCAACCTTTGATGTTGAATGTATCAAATATGGAAAGAAATACAGAAACACTTGATTTTTTTTTTTCTCCTGGCATTGTGTTATCAACTGTAGCCTTCCACAGTGTACCTTGATTTACTTCATACCATTATGTATTCTTAGACCACATTAAGTTACTTCAATAAGGATTGTTGCAAATGTCAGTAGTGATGTAAATGATCATCTCTGCTACTTGCTGTGCGGCCCTTAGAAGCATCTGAGGGGCTGGGATCTTATTCCCCCACCATTGTATTTTCCTGGAAGGCACAGGGTAAAGGTGCTCAGCCTTCCCACGTTTGCCAGTTTCCTGCTACTTAAGTAATTTCTTACAATTGAGTGTTTGGTGTATTCATGACACAACTTATCTGAGGACAGGGAAGTCCTGAAAATGAAAGGAGAAAGAGAGAAGGCCCTTTCTAGACTGTAACAGTAACCTAACAGTAGGTGCCCTCAGCCTCTACTGGAGCACGTTCCACTCCATCAACTGTGGAGGGTCAAAGCTGTGGTTAGGCATTTTGGGGAAGAGCAGACACCCAACTAGAGTGGTCTTGCAACTACCCAGATACCATCAAACTTAGTTTGAGGTAGAGAGGATGCTTCTTTGTAGAGAATAAAAAGTTGTATCATGATAGAGGAAAAATACTGAGAGCCGTATCCGTATAGAATGTTTGTCTGTGGCTGTGAGAAAGGCAGACTGCTAGATAAAAGATGGTCACCATTCAAATGTCAAAATCTGTCTGTGGTGTCTGTTTCTAAAATAAGGTAAACCCCAAGACCTTTTGTGCTGAATAAGCACCTGATATACCAAGTTTTCTCCTAGTAGCTGCTAATGATTGTTTGGGTTACTACATGGGTCCTGACTGAGGCAAAGAGATTAACAGTTAAGTCAGTGGTTTTCTACCATGAGAGAGTATCTGCCAATCATTATCAAAAGAGAAGGGATTGGCAATAGTAGTATTCTGAAAGAGAGGAAAACAGTCATTTCTAATTATTATTCAACTCATTGACTGCTTACTCTAAAGCACATTTTGTTCGAAAGCTAAATCTCTCTATGTTGTCAGGTTCCACTTGCCTTTGGGCAGGGGAGAGGATGATCCCTGAGGATTTCCTGCCAGTGGCCACTGTGGTGCTGGAGGAAGGGTGTTTCCCCTCTGCACTGAGTGTGTTCACAGACTGGTGAAGGGGCAGAGAGAACTGTGAACATTACATTGCATTATGCATGCATGTGTATGAAGTATTTTGATATCCCCCCAGCAGTAATGTTCAATTCTTTCTGACGATTTGTGTATTAATTTCCTTCCTGTGATTATTTAATGTGTATATGCAGCCCATGTAGGTTTTTTCCTTCCCTTTTGCATGCGATGTGCTAGCAAAGGAAGACAGTAATAGTCTCCAGGGATGTGCAGCTCTGTTCATATCTGAGGTATGAAGTCAACCCAAGACCATTTTGTTCTCATAAAATATACAGCACTGCAGTTTAATGGGTAATGGCATAAATGCCAAGATTTGATGGGCAGAACCATTTTCACTGGGAGATGAGAGACTATGAGCACTCAGTGTTGGAGGGAGATCTGTAAAACCATATTTAAGCAGATCTTGTGTGCTATGGGGGTGGTGATTTTATTTTCCCTGAGTGTGCTAACACCGGATATGCTTAGCTGTTACAAGGTAATAATACCTATGAGTTGGGCTTTTTAAGTACAAATGGGAAGCTGACAAGTTTTACAGAAAGCAGTTCCACTCCTTTAGATGTGTGTACTTTTTCCTACTTTTGTTGTAATGCTCTGTGTGATAAAGATGGTTTCCCCTCAGGTTGACAGGAACTGACTACATGTTTGCTTCTGCTTGAGCACATCGGTCTCAAGGGCTGCTGAGCCACTCCAGTTCCCACTGCACCTGGGAAAATCAGTGGGGAACATGGCACCTCCCCATCATGTGCTGAGTTATGGGTATGGGTGTGCTCTGCTCTGCTCCTCACCTGGGCTCAAAGGCTCAGAACTTTGTGGAAGGAAAAAAAAATACAAACTGAGGAAACCTGCAGAAACTGGAATCCCTTTGAGTTAAAAAAAACCCAAACCCAAACAAGCTGCCAGGCTGCTGTGCTGATCGCAGGTATCTGTCTGAGAGCCCAACCATATGTCAGGAACCACAGTGCCCTTGAATCAAACCGTAAGGGTGAATTGAACGGATTTGCTGATGTGCACAGAATAGGAGACCGAAAAAGGAGCCTTACTTTAGCAAGTAATTACCCGGGGCTTTCCCTATGCTTGCACTGAAGCACAGGTGAGAACCCTGCACGGGATTTGAAGACCCGAGCTAAAATGGCTTGGTGTCGCCGGAGGGTTGGTTTTAACGGAGAGGGGAGCCGGTGTGCGCGCAGCCGGCTCCAGGTGCGCGGGGAGAGGAGGGGAAGAGGAGGGAAGACGGGCAGCCTGGGAAACCCGAGGGGAACCCGCTCCACCGCCGCTTTCCTGGGCCTTTAGTCTTTTAACGCATATTAGGTAATTGTTGGGTGCGGGTCTTACAACTCTGCCGTCCTCCAGCCCCGTTTATGCCATTGTCTAGCCAACAGAGGGTATTTCAGCATCTCCCCACATCCACACCCCCTCCTCCCTGGTGAAACTGTATTTCAAATTATTCTAACATGAACCGCACTTTTGAAGGACTGATTTGCGTCCGTCCACAGAACGCATTCACGTACGAGTCCAGACAGGCACGCTGAGGGCGATGGTATAATTGTAATTAATGGAAACGAGCTTGTTTTGCTCCCGCTTAGAAAACCGTGAAGCGTGTGCGGCACTGGGGGAATAGCGCGGGGGGGCAGGTCCCGGTCTCCGACGGGAAAAAGGCGGGGGGCATAAAGGGAGGGATGGAAAACCCCAACTCACTGAGCGCTATTTTTACCCCTCTACCCCCAGTCTTCACCACCCCGTTCCCCGGGGTGGGGCGGGCAGCAGCCGCCTCCGTGGCCCGCGGCTCCCTCCCGGCCGCGCATCCCGCAGTGCCGCGCCGCCGCTGCGGAGGGAGGCGGGAGGGGAGGGAGGGAGGGAGGGAGGGAGGGAGGGACGGACGAGGGGCGGGAGGAGGGAGGGAGGCGGGCAGCGAGGGAGGGAGGACGGGCGGGCAGGGGGAGCCGGGCTCCGCACGGCGCAGGCAGGGCAGGGCCGAGCAGAGCCGGGCCGAGCCGCGCCGCGCCGCCGCCGCCCGCCGTGCCCGAGCATGTCGGCGCGGGAGGCGGTGACCTACCTGCCGGAGAAGGGGCTGTACTGCCAGCGCCTGCCCGGCCGCCGGGCCCGCGGCGCACCGCAGCCGCGCAAGGGGAAGCGCGCCGACACCATGGGCTTCTACGGCACCCTCAAGATGATCTTCTATAAAGTGAGTGGCTGCCCACCCATCCGCCCCGGCTACGCGCCCGCGGAAGCAGAGAAACAGACAGGAAGGGAGAGAGGGGCGGGGGCTGCGGGAGGCGCGCATCTTCCGCGGTGCCACTCCGCGCCGGCGGAGACGTGCGGCAGGCGCGGGGCTGAGGCTGCGGTGTGCGGCCGGGGAGAGCTGCCAGCGCTCGGCGGCGGGTGGCGATGCGGAATACGGAATACAGTTCGCTGCCCCTCTCAGTGTTTTTTTGGTATGCTGCAATCTCGGTTATTTGGATAAATAAACGGTGTCTGAAGGAGCGGTGTTTCCCAGAGACAGATTAAATAGTGACGGGGGTGTTTGCTCTGCGGTTTCTGTTTTTCCGTTCCACAGACACCTTGCCCATGTCTAAATCTTGTCACCAGACGTCTCTGCTGTAGAGAAAGTTTTATCTTCTTCGTGTGATAAACGGCATTTTTGACCGCTTTTGACTTAGCACGTTCTGAGATGCTGGAAGTCTGGCGGTGCAGTGGATCCCATGAGAAAGTTCCCTAAAATACCTGAAAAAAGCCCCAGACCAATCGAAAGAAAAGGGTGAAATCATTGTTAGGCAGTGGAATAGAAAACTGCATATTGTTTATTCTGCTACCGCACAAGAGTAAATCCCTACAGCTGCTCACTGCTTGCTGCAGGCTTCCTACTTCTTATTTTAAGGTGTGCTTTTGGGAAACGGCATCTCCCTCTTGTGAGAAGCAGAAGAGGGATGTGATGATGATAACTTCTCAGGAAGGCAGGCTGGAAATAAATATTTGAATCATTGAACAAGAAATACTGAACAAGAAAAATCCTTTCTGAGAAGTCTATCACAAAATCTGAAATTAATGCTCAAACATCGTATTAATGCTCCCGGTAATTTTGGTGGCTCACTTGCTTAGCCCAGCCATGAAAGATGATATCCAGTTATTTTTCAGGGATGCTCACATCTGGTTTTCCTGGGGGAAGCAGCTGGGGCTGCTCTTCCTGGGGCGTGGGAAGCGGGGTGAGGTTGGTGGTGGTTCAGCAGCACTCAGGGCGGTTCTGGTTGAATGCTGCTTGGGTGAAATGCTGTGGAGTGTCCCATGCGAGGCATGGGCAAGGAGACACAGCCGCAAGGCAAGCTCCTCTGGCTGCCCTGTGGCTGCTACGGTAAAAATGAGACCAGTTAGTCGTAGTTAGCTTTCCTTTGTAATTGCTAATGAGGCAAAACACGAGATCTTCAGCATCTGTTTCTTGGGAAAACCATAAGGGGGTTTTAAAAATAAAAAAGAAAAAATAATCACAACAGAAGTACATGGACCAACAGCTTTAGCGAATCCTGTTGGGGGTTTGGTGGTTTGTTTTTAGGTAGGTAGGTTGGTACAGTAAATGGTTAAAGAGCTATGGTATAACATAGCATTGAAAAAGATCAAATCGGTTGTGTCAGAAGGATGACAACTTTTAAACTGTGTCTTAAAGATGAGATTTCGTAAAAAGGGAGCAAATGGTCAAACTAAAGTCCGAATTGTCATAGGAGTGCTTCACATACTCTGCAGCTCACAGTTGTAAACAGCAGCAGGCATTCTTCTGCTGGCTGAAGTGTTTTGGCGTATCACATCTTAAAAAAAGAAAACCAACAAGCCCTCAGGAATCGCATTTGGCACACGTATGTCTCACCATGGCCAAGAGCCTGTGGTTAAAGATTACCCAAATATGTAGAAAGTAATCTTTCTGTGTCTGACTGCATAAATACGGCTTTCACTGCTCTCCATCTCTTCGGTAATTTTTGCAGACTGGCTTTCCCCTTTAGCAGCTGCCCTGCTCATTATTTCAGTTTGATCAGATCTAATTGTGGGTGACATTCAGGACCGAGGCGCAGTGGGTTTCATTCTCTGCCCTTCTTGTAGAAACATCAGTTAATCCGTCAGGCAGGTTTAGCAATATTTTCAAGATACAGCTTTAAAGAGACAAGAGAAAAAACTGGATTTGATTATTTTTTTTGTTTGTTTCAGGCCCTAAAATGAATATTTGGTTTATAATGCAGACAGGCTGCCTAGAATTTAACCATTTCCATGAGAGACTTAGCAATGAACCTGAACACAAAGAATGGAGAGGTTTGGTTTAGTTCTTTCTATCCCTTCCCAGGAGAACAGGGAGGGAACAGCTTAGTGAATAAACCAGCACAGAGTTCTGCACACTTTCTCACGTTTGAACTTTGGATATGAATGTAATTCCAATAGATTTTGGACACTAAACCAGCAATAGCATGTACATGCACTGTATAGAAGACGTATCAAATACTGTTGAAGCTGGGAACTACAATGTTGCTTTAAATCATCTTCTGAGTGTCAACTTTGTCGAAATTCAGTATTGAAGTAGAAGGTAAAAATGGATTAATTTTACAGAAGTACTTAAAAGTAAAGCTGGTCATGTCACTAAATCTGTGTTGTTACTCTCTTCCTTCACCTTACAGATGAAGAGAAAGTTGGACCATGGCTCCGAGGTCCGTTCTTTCTCTCTGGGAAAGAAACCCTGCAAAGTCTCAGAATACACAAGGTAATTAAATGCAACACGAGATCGCCGGATCCTGATTCTTGCATATTGCTAAGCCTGATTCATGGCTCTCTTAATGTTAAAGCACTGTACAGCAAAGAAGTGGTGGTATCAGCATTCGTATTTTGCTTAGTTAATTTAAATGACATGAACTGAAGATGAGTTTTAATGAAGTAGCCAGACTTGCATTTCTTCAGTTGAGGTTTGTGTTTCATTCTAAATATAGCATACCCATTTACTCAGAGACTTTTTTGAGGACTGAAGCATTCCTGGGAATAAAATCAATCAGATTTTTAAAAAGGCACATAATGATAAACCCTTAGACTATTACAAACTGTGATCAAATGTATCACTTTGCTATGGTAACAGGAATGAGAGAATGGAAATTTATGTAGGCAGAGCAGACCATCTGATCTTAACAGGAACACACACGTACTTGTTATCCACAGCTTTAAAGCATTAGGGGTTCTAGTTTGCTTCCTTACTACTCCTGAATGGTACCAGACGCACAAACAACTGCTGCTGTTCTGGTCAGATGCTTTGTGGGGTAAAGCACTCCTAAACGTGAGCAGCAGTGGTAGAACAGGGCCCTGGGTGCACACCTTAAAACTGCAGTTCTGACTGTAGAGTTGCCATAACAATCGTGCTCAGGTGTGACGCTGCTTCCCAGCCTGTTTGAATTCACACCATCTTACGTTTTTAACCTGTAAGAAGCATCAGCCCTCCCACAAGATTACACAAACTGTCTGGGGCTGTTACTTCTTCTGAACATGCAGTAGTAGTGCTCAGTCACTGATGGCTCTTCAAAAGTAGTTTGTATTTTATTTCTCTTCCTTTGAGAAGTTTATCAGGTGATGAGTGAAAAGTTAGGACTGTGGAGAAACAGGTTCCAGGGTTGCTTTTCAGACACATAAATGCTGCAGTAGAGGAAAAGAGGTGATGCCCTGCTGCTGAGAAGCATGTGTTGCAGCTTTCACATCCCCCTCAAGTCTCAAGTTGGTAGCTTCTCCAAGTTTCTAAATGAGTCTAATGGAAGAACATTCTTGTTGGCCACCAGTTCTCCAGGTGACAGATCATTCTCTGCACTCCCACAAGAATAAACAGTTCAGCAACAAAGGAAGTATGTGTTTTGTCAAATGTATCTGTCAGATTCAGAGGAACCGCTGGACTTGTCCAGCTTCTACAGAAACCTGGGGGACTGTTTCAGGGGCATGAAAACATACAGAAAAAATACAGCACAAACAGAAAACCTTGTGGTTTAATCTCAGGTCAAAGGAAAGGGGCTTTTAGATCCTGGTTTTGACTGAGAACAGCAGAAATTGAAGTGTAACTGTTCTGCTGGGGCAGGCTTAAGGCTACATACTGCTCTGATCCAATATAAGTCAATTTTAAGAGCCTTATTTTTGGACGTTAAGTGATGGCACCTGCACAAAGACACAGCATCTGTGTACAGGTGCTGAGAATGAGTAAGCTGGAAACCCAGATTATATTTTAAGAATACTTTCAAATTAATGTGGTTTAGATTTTGAGCCATTATTAGCATAAAGGTATCTTTAAATAACAGCTAGTCCTCCCTCTTGTAAACTGTTTGGTTATGTTTTATTTAAATGGCATTTAGGCAAACGATGCAGTTCTTGTACCTGCTTGTTTTCCATATTCCCTAGGATCACACACTCTAAAACTGGCAAGCCTGATGAACTTTCTTTGCATGTAACAGGGAAAGCTAGTAAACAAATGTCATTGAGAGGATCCTTCATCTGTGAAACAGTATTTTTATATCGGCTCCTGTTTCTGTTATTACTCAGTAAATTCAGCAGCTAAAAATAAGCCTGTTCAAACCAATCTTTACCGCTTTGGGTAAAGGCTAGGACCTGCTGTGATTGTCCTTCAGAACAAGGAAGAGTAGAGTGAAATATTCGTAGAGTATATTGAGATAAATATTAAAATGAACTTGCCTTGCATCGTTTGAAGCTGTTTCTGTAGCCACTGAGAAGTCAGTAAACCCCTGAAGCTCACATCTGCTTAAAAGCTGGATTTATCGTACACAAAAGCAAAAGGTTTTTTGGAGTCCCACGTTGTATTTTAAATGTTCATGCTTGTGCAAACGCCACTGGAGTTTCCCCATCTCCTGCGAGGGAGCACAGCTTTGATAGGCTGTGAATGGAGTGCTTCACGTTATGTAAAAAAAAAGAAAACCCAGTCAGCTGTATTTCTTTAGACTCCTACAATAGCAGCTTAATCCCAGCTCTTCTGAAAGCTCCATCCCATCTGAATGAGCTGGGTTTTAACATGTCAGAGTGAAAACATCAGACTGTAATTCAGAGAGCACCTTGGGTTCCTTTTCACCTCCAACCCCCCCTTTAATTCCTGTGTCAATCCATCAACATGCAAACTTTAAAAGACTGCAGAGTATTTCAGTGCCCAATTCCAAACCACTCAGCCACTAGAACTGCTTGATATTACTAGTTCTCTGTCAACAAATTCAGAGCTAAAAACAGATACATTTTTTTTCCTGTTTGGTTATGAAGAAGCACTAGCACATTTTACATACAGGTGAGACTGAGCTCTGGCTTTGCTACAACACCATAAACATTAGAAGGCACCAGCACAGCTCAAAAGGAAAGGAAATATTCTGGCAAGGAAAGGAATATGCAAATCTGCATCTTCAGAGGCAACCTGCTGACCAATTAACAGCGTGGTAATCTTTCAGCCTTGAGAGGTGGTCCCCATTTTCCCTCCAGCTGCTGGAGGATTAGCACTGCAGTGGTAGAAACTGATTTATGAAGGTGAGGGATCTGACCTCATCCGTGACCAGCAGAACCATTTTGCTCCTTTTGCATGAATTTAAAAGAGTTTTAAGTAATGGTTGCAAATTCTGTGCAGGATTTTTTTGTTCTTCAGTAAACTTCTAAATCGTCAGTAACGTTTCACATGTGATTATCACTGTTTGTTTGTATCGCAGTACTACGGGGCTGGTGCCGTGCTCTGCCACACCTACTACTTTTGGGGACCTGAGGGCAGCCAATGGCCAGGGGCAGCAACGTCGTCGCATTACATCTGTGCAGCCACCGACGGGCCTTCAGGAATGGCTGAAAATGTTTCAGGTAACCCATGCTTAGAGAAATGAACACCTGGAGCAGCTTGCCTCCATGATTTAAGTGAGAGGTTGCTTCAGTAGAGCCAGATTCCTCATCCATTCCAGAATATCTCTGTCATTGATTTTGTGGACTCTTGCAAAAACAAGTGGGCACCAACTTTGCAGGAATTGTTGTTCCCTGTTTCAGGTAGTTACTGTCGAGACACACAAAAAATAACTGCTTTTTCTGGTTTCTTAATAAAATAACCCTTCCTGTTTGATGCTTTTGCATCTTCTGCAAAGTCTGTCCAACATGTAATGGCTGCCTTCGTGGCCTGAAGCTAAGCTTTAGCACATGGTTTGCTTCAGTGTAGGTATGGCTCTAAATTTGTCGTAAGTCTGGTGCCTTCTAAGGATAGAAATAAAACTTTAGCAAAAATAGATGAAAAAGAAACTCAGTGTGTATTTTTACTGCTCTTTGTATATGGAACACAGTGTCAGCCAGTACATGCATACGCAGCTGAAGGGAGCAGCAAAAGAGGTTTTCTGTATCTTGCCAACAGCCTTCAGCAATGCCTAAAACATAATCTGACAAAAGAAAAGGTGTGAAGGACAGTGCTATGGACCACTTGAGCACAGGCTGAAACTGAAGTCTGTGTGGACACCAATCTGGGAGCACCTAAGCCAGTTTTGTATGTGTTAATACAAGCACAGCTCGGAGCAGGCCTCTGCTCCTGTTCTGTAACCTGTACTGTTGAGATCTCTTTACTGCACAGTTTTGCTCTTCTGTTTTTAAGAAGCAGGGATAAGTCCTAGTCATTGATTTGAGAAAAATGGAAATATTATGTCTTCCTATCATGATTAATAAACTGTTACTTCTAAAAACGTTTTCAGAAGGACTAACTAATACAGGCATTGTTTCAGTTACTTTATCAGGTAAAGATAGAAGCAACATTGTAGATACAGTAGCAAGCATACAATTTAGCAGGCAGAAGCATGCTTTTGGTTGATTTTTGCTGCCAGAGAATACCACTGATCTCAATCACTGTCAGTTCTGAACATTAAAATAATAATGCAGAACTCCTTCATTCTTTATTTTTACACATCCTTCTTGAAACAGTAGAAGTTTGGAATTAAGATATTCTTGTACACATCATTCAGTTTCTTAAAAATACACGTAATTATTATGCTGTATCTTTTTTGAGACTGTTCATATAAATATGTCTTTTTAACCCCTAAGAATCCTATTTGAATAGTATTTTGTATATGTTATGTTAATACTACATTGTATTTTAACATTTTGTAGCATTACAGCCTTTGTACTAGCAAAAGCTATTTTTAGCTGCAGTAGTTATCTGCAATTTACAATGTGTATCTTCTTGCATAAGATTGCCAGTTATCAATAGATACATATTTTTCAAACAAAGATTATGAAAGGTTGAAATGTTTTGAGACAGCGGTGCCAACATGCTCAACAGTAAAAGCAGCGCTATTGGCTTTTGGTCAGGATAAGGAAAAGAAGTCTATAAGCCCATGGAAATTCTGCCTATAGTTGAGTTATTTTAGGGTCCTAAACTTGAGGTTAGTAATGTAGAAACCGTGCTTTAATAAATACATGGTCAGATACTTTTGACTTTTCAAAATACTTGGTTGCAGTACTAAGTGCCTAAATGCTGATCTGTACTCAAGAGAGAGGCCTTTCTCATAACTGGGGATCACTGAGTAGCATTTACTGATCACTTCTGTCATTGGCAGTTCCTGTTGCATTCACAGAAGAGAGTCCCTTACTTCAGAACCAAAAGCTTTCAGAGTCACATAGCTGTACCTCAGTGTTACATCTCCTTGGCTAATGCCAAGGCACCTTGATTTCTATGTGCTTATTTTCCATGTGAGTTTTATGAAAGGGGCAAGTCTTAAACAGTCAAAAGATAAAAGCACATTCAAAGTAAGGGAGGTTGCTCTGCCCAAAGGGCAGAATTAAATAGCAAATGTAGAATCTTCCTTGCAATACAAAGTTTTTCCTGTAGAGAAACAGAAACGGGAGCGCCTTCTTCATTATGTACTCTATGCCAGCTAAGGCTGCTTAATAGCACGATCTTATTTTATGTGAAAGTGTATTTCCAGTTAATTTTAAAGTTAAATTTCCAGGGGCACGGTAGCTGGACACGCACTGTTTCAAGGTAGAACTGTCCTCTGGCAAAGAAGCTGGCAGGAACAAGTGATACTCAATTATTTGGAGGTCTCCTACCTGTACATTGGCCTTCAATCATTCTGTGTTACCTTTTAAAATTAAAAAGCAAGACCACTGTTCAGATATTAAGAAAACCTCAGATGGCCTTGAAGGGGGTTTTAAAACTTCTGCTTTTATGTGTTAAATTTATCTTTTGCTGTTCTAAGACTTTCATTTTTAAAGTGACAGAAAACTAATGCAGAAACACTTGAAAGCGTAGTTGCACCTTCCCTTTAAAAACGAAGATGTCTGTTGATATCAATGAAATGTTAGTCTGTAAAGACAAATAGAAAAGCATTTTAATAGCTTCGAACCATTTAATTTCTTAAAGGCCTATTTATTTTTTCTGTTTTGCAGTGGCTCTTGGCTTCAGGTCTCTTTAATATCCACTCGAAGATCTTTTAAACTCAGTGCCCAAGTGTATCTTTAACGAGAGCTCCTCTTTTACAAGGAATTTTATTTTATTTGAAGCAGGATATATTTTTTTAAATCACCAACTTGCTTGCCATAAGGGGAGAGAACCTCAGCCGCATGCTAAGCTCAGTCAGAGACAGTACTGCTTCTCTCTTCATTCTTCCTACTTCACATACTTAGGAGTGTTGGGTTTTATTTAAGTAATGTGATAAAAAAAATGTTTCTTGGAATATTGATGTTGAAAAGCTGTTCCATACACAGCAACTACAGGCAGTCACTTTGAGTAACTGGTGAATGCTATTATTTTACCTACAATTGGAAGCATTCTTTTTCTTACCAGTTTAGATAGTGTCCAAAATGCTTTTGCCATTTCTGGCTGCTGGCAAGAGTACCATTCCTTGCTTCTATATAAGTAGTTGGCTAAGCCACCTGAATTCAAATTGCTTCCCATTCTCCATTTCTTACCCTTTCAAAGATGCTCATCAATGCATAAATCTGCAGCTGAGGAGTCCACCTCTTATCTGAAGCAGGCAGGAAGACTGCGTCATAACCAGCATTGCCACGTTTGCTTTTCTGTATCTCATGGTGGGGCCAGGTCAAGGGTTTGGTGTTTCTGCACAGCCTCCCTGCATAGAATGGGAGGAATCCACACTACAACTGCATACCTCTTGTGGCTGTATCATCATTAGCAGTTTATTTCAGAGGAGTGATGCAGACTTAAAACAGATCTGATCATTCCTGCTTATTTCCCATTGCTTTAGGTCTCAGGGCAGTTTTCATACACAGAAACCTTTCTTTTGAGAAGAAAAGCTACATTGTCCAACCCATCGTTTAGACACGTCTGAACCAGTCACTGCCTCCTGAAGACAGGTTCAGGTCGCATGTGGTGCAGGTGTTAAGCCCAGGGGCTAGACTAAGGTCACAGAGATGGGTTGATGTGGGGGCTTCAGCACCGGCTGCTCCCAAACCTCCCCTGTTGTGACAGGCTGCTTGCTGATGTAGATGATGTTTCTTTCAATGGGTTTTGCTTGTGTGCTGTTTCTATCTGGACTGAGATACCTTTAAGGTGAAGGATGGCAGGGTTCTCAGTAACTGATCCAAGAGTTGGGCAGAGGCAGCCTTCAGAAGAGGTAATGTGTAATGACAGACCTCCATTGACAGAACTCAGTAATGGAGAGCAGCACCCTGCAATGAAACCCTTTAAAAGAGGTGTTCTAAATATACCTATTGTAGAAAAAGCATGTAATTGCTACAAACTGTAATTCTGCAGACTGGAGCTAGCAAATGAGAGATGTGCGATAGGAAAGCGTAGGTTATGGAAGAGTGGAGGTGTGGAAAGAGGAGGTAATGAAGGGATAGGTGGCATGTCAGACAGGAGGGATGAGGTGGAAGTTGTAGAAGCAGCAAAGTTGTTCATATTGATAATAAAGTTTTGCATGCCTGAAAGGAAAGGAAGAATTTTATTAAACATAATGGCAAAGGGTAAAAGGAAGGGATGGGGAGTGCCATGGTTGCAGCAACTGCACAGTGGAATCAAGAAGTGGTATGAACCAGCCAAAGAGCCTTGTAAAGTAAACACCTCCCTGAATAAACGTGAGGGAAGAGGAATACGTGCCTCAGAAGTGTCTGGTCATCTACAGTGTTTGAAACTTTGCAGACTGTTTGGCACACATTTGTTTTGGTTTTTTCCTCTTCCACAGCCTTCATTCACTGTTGTTTCTCATCAAAGCCGTTTCTTGCCCTCTCTGCTCCATATGCTAGATGCATATTTTCTTCTGCAGACAGATCAAGCCATGGGGCCCAGAAACAGTAATTTACTAGTCTTGCCTTCGTTAACACAAACAGTTGTGTTCATCTGGCAAGGCTTCATCCCAGTTTTCCATGCCAAGCATTTCCCTCAGAGACCCCTTACCGACTGTAGCTGGAGGTTTGTTTGCTTAAGTGAAAGACTAAGGGGACAATGGCCTAGAGAAAACATTTTGTAGCGGCTGATGGTTTAAAAAGAGCCTTAGGAAGCTGCCTGTAGCCATACCCTAATGATGAATGGACAGATGAAAGAGGATACTGCTTTTATTCATTGGCATTTCTTGCCCATTTTTGAATCTTTTCCTTTTTCTGTTCAGATCTGTATTTTATGTTAAACCCAGAAATGTCCAAGTTTAAGAGAGCTACAGATGAAGATAGCACATGGTGAAAATATTAATCAATAACGTGCTCATAACTGTGAGCAGTGTTCACCACAGCAAAAAACAATGCTCTTCAGGTTGAGTTGTTCTAATTTAATAAATGTCGCTGCTTATAAATTAAGGGAAGACTGGCCTTGGAAATGTATATTATAAGGAAGCAGCACAGGTATTACTTTCCCTTTTTTTTAATTCTCTTTAATTCAAACACAGCTGACAGATGAGATTATAGATCGCAAACGTTTGTACCTAGCACCAGCTAAGCTCTGGGTTAATGAAACAAACAGCAGTGGGAAAGTTGGTGAGATAAACAGTTCCTCAGCGCATGATTTATGGAGAGCCGCTCTGTGAGGCAAATGTTTCTGTTGAAAGAAATTTATAATAAAAGCTGTTTATAACAGCACTGCTCCAATTTATGCTGAGACATTCTTGTTTCTTTTTAATATTCTGAGGTACTGGATAGGAAGGAAAACCCTCATCTCAGAGGGTGACAGTGCACACACACGGATGGGGGACATTTTCTGGCCCACTTAGACCATTTTACAGTTGCCAACAGCGTGTGGGAAGGCTCAAGCCATAGGATCTTCCTTCCCCCTCCATTCCTCTGTTAGGGTGGCTGTATCTACCATGCTTTTGCTGTAGAAGTAAAGCTCATAGCTACGCACTCTCTTCTTGCTTGCAGCCATTCCAGCATGTGCTTGCTCTGTCATTAGGGTAGCTCAAAGCTGCTTTCACTGCCCTGGTTGAATGGGGTCACCTGCTTGAGCAAGTCCAGAGAAGGGCTGTGCAGTTGATCCAAGGGCTGGAGCACCACTCGTGTGAAGACAGGCTGAGAGAGTTGGGCTTGTTCAGCCTAAAGAAGAGGCTCCAGGGAGACCTAAGAGCAGCTTCCAGTACCTAAAAGGGGCCTGTAAGAATGCTGGAGAGAGACTTTTTACAAGGGCATGTAGTGACATGACAAGCGGGAATGACTTTAAACTGACAGAGGGGAGATCTACATTAGATATAATGAAGAAGTTCTTCCCTGTGAGGTTGGTGAGGCCCTGGCACAGGTTGCCCAGAGAAGCTGTGGCTGCCCCATCCCTGGCAGTATTTAAGGCCAGGTTGGATGGGCCTTTAGGCAACCTGGTCTAGTGGAAGGTGTCCCTGCCCATGGCAAGTGGTTGGGACTGGATGAGCCTGAAGGCGCGTTCCAGCTTCAACCACTGTATGATTCTGTGAAAGTCAGGTGGATCATCATGTGTGTAAATGACACTTTTCCTGATGTTCAAAGGATTTTGTCATTCTAATTAGAGAGAAAGGATGCAATGTGATGATCTTTGCACATAAGTAGAGCTGGGTATTTATCTGCTTGGTGTTTGCTTTAAAAATTCCGCCTTTTTCTTGCCTCGTGTTCTGCAGAAACTTCACACTATGCAAACATTGTAGTATTGTAAAGACCAGAGTTGATTGTCAGAATCAAAGCCAGAGAGCAGAAATTTAGGGCATAAGCAATAAAGGTCCCGAGATACATGGCAGATTAATACAGAACTCTCTAATTGTAAGGTATCTTGCCTTTTTTCTTTTTCATTTCAGTTAGCCTCTTACCATAACTACAGTATCATTTGTATGTGCTAATTTACTTGTAAATGTCACTCTAGAAGACATGCAAGACTATGAATGTGAATCTGCTCTCAAAAAATGTTATGTCTCATTTTCTCCCTAAGGCTTTATTCATGCTCTAATTCTGTTGCTCCATCACTTAGTGGTGGCTGTTGTTTTTTCCTGTAGAAATTGGTTTTTTCTTTAAATGCTTTCACATAGCAAATCAAAACTCCTTGATGAGCACAGATGAGTTTAAGACCTGCTTTTCATATATGCAGTATATTCAGTTATTAATTCTTTTCTACAAATGCTGCTGCTGATCTGCTCTGCTCTCAGATGAGTGCCTTATTAACATCTTCATGTTTGATGGTGCCCATTAGTAAAAATGTGAAGTAAGAAAATTACCAGTCGAAATTCCCTGTTTATTCAAGTGTAAATTGATACTTACAAAATACACGTTGGTTTATAGCCAGGATTCTGAAATTACAGCATTGTCACTTAGGGACATAGCATAGTAATGAGCAGGCAGTAAGCTAATGCACTTCTACAGAAAGTTTCTTTTTCCTCTCGTCATTTGAAGTTTTTGGTTTGCCAGATGAAACAGAAGGGGTCGAAGTTGTCATCTCACTCAACGCACAGTGGAGAGATGGAAAGGGAACGCGCTCTGTTGCAACCCCTTCACTGTCAGTAATGTGTGTGTAGATTTCATCAACTTCAAAAGAAGCTTAATTAATTTAATTATTATTATTAAATATTATTATCTGTTTAATTGCTAATCTGTATGTGTGTGTGTAACAAATCCTTTCTTAGCTTATGAATCAATGTAGTAATTTTGACTATTCCGTTGTTGATGAGCTTCTCGTTTTTATGTAATTTACACGAACATTTATCTTCCTGGCTTTTTATATGCTTGGCTATAGGTCGATGAGGAAACTTAACTTGCCTTATTGGCAAAGCGACAGCACTTACTGATACAAACCAAACTAGTGAGTTAAACTGACCTTACTGTTTCTTTCTTTTTCTTTGCAGAGCTGGNCTTCCTGGCTTTTTATATGCTTGGCTATAGGTCGATGAGGAAACTTAACTTGCCTTATCGGCAAAGCGACAGCACTTACTGATACAAACCAAACTAGTGAGTTAAACTGACCTTACTGTTTCTTTCTTTCTTTTTCTTTGCAGAGCTGGAGTGGACCAGAGAAATTACTTGCTTTAGATGAACTCATTGATAGTTGTGAACCAACACAAGTAAAACACATGATGCAAGTGATAGAGCCCCAGTTTCAAAGAGACTTCATTTCCTTGCTCCCAAAAGAGGTGAGAAATACAGTTTCATGCTGGACAATACAGTGAATCAGCTGCCACCTTTTAAAAACTTCCTTGCTAAATACGGCACTCAGATTTGCCAGTGTAGTCATGTAAACTGGTATTACAGATCCACAGTTTGGTACGCTGTCGGAACATGGCTACTGTAATTTCAGATGAGCATACCTTTACCTTTTGATAGGCATTCAGATACCTGGAAATATAAAATAACCTGGGAATACCTTTGAACAAAATCCCAGTAGCTTTAAAAATACCTCTGTATCTTAATGAGGCTGACAGAACTAAATCTGTTAGTGCATTGCCACACAAACATTTCCTCTGGATGCAAGGCACATTGTTCTGTAAGTGTTCCTGTTTAATGCTTTAAGTGATGGGGGGGTGTGTGTGTGTGTGTGTGT
>NDXB01003647.1:74788-92863 GCA_002631895.1 Agapornis roseicollis | reverse complement strand
CGATCTAGTGTTCCTGTTTAATGCTTTAAGTGATGGGGGGGTGTGTGTGTGTGTGTGTGTTAATTTTATCTTTAAATTTAGTTTAAGCAAACCAAGCCCTGAAATCTCTACCAAAAACCCAAAAAGTAAACCCAGAAGAGCACTTCTCACCAAGGAGAAAGGCAAACCCTAATTAAGCAGATGTGTTACAGTAAATCCATTGCTGCAAATCGGGTCATGTTGTATCAGGTTAAAGAGAAACTAAGATTTAGATTTCAGTGTGTGTGCTTTTCAGCGTGAGTCACTAAATGATGTCCACGGAATAGTAATAGAACAGAAGGGTGGATATGAAAGATTGCAAACCCAGTTTGCTACAATTATTAAATGAATGTATTTTAGTGAATTTTGACATGGTACTTCTGGCTTTGATTGATTTTAAGGAATAGCAAATTGGTTTCTTATTTGGAATGTTAGAAAGTCTATTTTCTTTTTCCAGATCTACTGCATGTTGGGTTTTCCATGTGGAAATTTTCATAAGGGGTGAAGCCTTTGTAAGCGTTCAGTTGCTAACAGGTTATAAAGCAAGTTCTGGTACTAGTATTTGGTTACTGTGTTCAACATAGTCTTATTACCAAAAGATTTTTCTGTATCTCTTGTTTCTTGACATTTTTTTCTGGTATTTATCCTATTTTTGAACGCTTAGACGTGTAAGACCCTTCTTTCCTTTTATATACTGTCATATCTTCATGAGTCAGGGAGCATCACAGCCTTCCCTTTCTGGTTAGCATCTGTAAGGGTTGGAAGCAATTTATACAAGTATTAACTTAGGACACAGGACATGAGATTAGTATTTACAGAAGCACTTGGTGTTGAAGCCTCTTTCATAAATGGGAAGGACACTGGGGGAGGAGAAGAGTTCAGGAAGACCTCTGCAAGCTTGCCATGTTTCTAGAGAAGCTGCCCAAAGCAGCCTTAGTTCAAAGGTGGAAGAACTTCTTCATACTTTGAGAAGACAGAAGATGCTTTGCCACTTCTGCATCTATGAAGGCTGGACATTTAATACAGAATTGATAACTGTAACTCACAGCTCAGTTGTCTTTGCATGATTGAGTGGCAAAACTAATTCAAGAACAAGCAGTGATCTAGTTATATTATAACTGATGATCATGTATTTATTTCAGTTTTAGTAATTTCTTCACAGAAAAGATTAGCTATTTAGCTGTAAAACCTTCATTCTCATTTATGTTTCTTGACTCCATTGTAAGCTGCTTGTGTTTGTTTTACTGTTTTTACTTGACACCAGAATATTGTCAGGTGCATAGCAGCTGCACAGAAGCCTGACTTCATCAGTGTAGCTGTCTTAAATATTTGCTTCCTAAACCTCCATCACTGTCACCAAAACGAACTGTGTTAGACAAAAAAACCCACTGAGGTAACTCCACCAGCTCCTCTCCTTTTTGAAGCTCTTTCTTCACCCTTATCTCCAAAGTGATGCTGCCCCAGCTGCAGATGCCGACTGCAGCAGGGGGTGACGAACTGAGCTGTGGGGGCAAGAACAAGTTGTTGGGGTCAGTAATTCTGTAAACAGGCTTCCCTGTCAAAGCCAGCATCCTGGGAAACCATGCTCCCTTGAGTTGTTGATTCGTGTTAACATCTGTAGTTATCTCCAGTGCTGTTGGATGCAGACCAGGATGAGAAGATGAATTGGACAGGAGGGCTTTCCTTCAAGAACATTTTCAGCAATGCAAAGACAGTAACTTAATAGCTGAATAACCAAGAAGATATTTGCTTTCCTCCTGAGGAAACATGCAATCTAAACAATTAATCTGAAATGAATACTCCTGCTTTCTTGCTGAGACTTTAGAAATAATTATTGAAATCACTTGTTTGTGAAACCAGGTCTAGAAACCAACAGATTAGGAGTTTAGCTGAAATCAGCCATGGTTGTTGCTGCTCTGTGTGTGCGTGAAAGAAAAGGCTGTTTATTATTAGCTATTAGTAATGCTCCAGTGGAGAGTAGTCCTAAATACAGTGGAGTCAAAGGTCAGATCTTTGCCACCTGAAGTTTTCTTGGAACTAAGTCCACGAGCTGAGACAAAGGGACATCATCTTCCATGCGCTGCTAATCTTAAAGTCAGCTGCGGGCTGTCTTGACCCTTGATGGCTATTTAGATAAATACAGTCTGAAATAAATGTTACCCATATGTAACTTGTTAAAGAGCCAGTTGGCTCACAGGTTTTAATTAACGCCATCTTAGCAAGTGTCCGCATCTGTATAGACAGGACACATGATATTCAAACAAATTCTGCTGTCAGTTAAGGAACATCCAGCAGAAATGGGAAGGACTCTCTGATGTGTGGTAAGAAACAGCACTTACTAAACAGTTATACATATCAGGAGTTACGACAGAGAGTCTCAAAGCATGGGTACAGTTGTTGCTCTTGTAACAGAGCCTTATATCCAATCCTAAATGCTGGCTCCCTGAGAAGAAAGATTCCTCAGCTGTATGACCCGGGGTGTATATGGGATGTAATGCATAATTTAAGGCACAGGCCCCTCAATCTGAAGTCCTGTGTGCTCAGCATGAGCTGCAGGTGATGACCTGCAAATAAGGTATATGTGTGGTCAGAATGCAGACAGTTCTGGCATACTGCATTTTTATTTCCTGCTCAGTCACTGGCTGGTCTAGGTTACTGAAAGTAAATGTTTCTCACATAATAAGGTCAAAAATCTGCTGAGGTCAACAGCTTACCGTTACGGCTTCCTTACTGAATTTCAGTGTGTGCTGCTTTGAAGGGCAGAGTCTATTTATATGCATCATAACTTGAGCTAAAAATTAAATACAAAATCCTAAACATAAAAAGATATGTCAAGCAGAAGCAAAAGCTGTCAGTGAAATCAGATCATCCAGTTTTACATCCTGTTAGTTACTGACAAAGACCCCGCTGTTTCAGCATGCAGGTAGTTCTCTGCATCCCTTTTTATCAATATTGGTATTTCTGCAGAGGTTTTAGCCATGGGAGGGACTTCCCTGATTGTACACTTTCATTCTTCATGACTGGGGACAGGCATTGTTGCTGTCAAGTAGAAAAGCTGTACTTGGTCATCCTGCCCTTAATGGTAGCTGTCCTTTTATTTTGGATTGTGTTTTAGATGCCCCTGCCCTGTTTAAGACTTCAGTACATCTGGAGATGTTTGTGGAGATTTCGGGGGGTTATCTTGGGCATTACATGGTTTACCTTAGTCAGCTCTCCCAATAAGCTTTAATCCTGTTACATGGAAAAGTTCATCTTTTGTTTGTCTTCTGGGGCTCACTGAATCTCCCATATGTTTTTGGTAATGTACTGAGTACAGTACTGAAGTGATGTTTCAGTCTTCCTGCATTCCAGTCCCCAAACCCGCTGTAACACTGCTCAGGGGTGCATTTGTGCTCTAGTCAGGAAATGAGGGGTAGGTAATGCTAGGTGTAGGTAGCAGTTACTTTTCCTGTAGTTAGGCTTTTACTGACTGACATTACTCATCAAACTGCACGTTCCTATTTGCTCACATGGTCAATGTTGTGTTTACTAGCGGAACTCTCAAAATAACTTTTGTTATACTTGTCAGCTAAAATAACATCATTATTTTAGTAATAATTCTGTTAATGGTTCAGAGTAATTTGGATTACATTTAAAAAAGAAGAGAATAGTGATTTCAGGTGACGTCGACATTCCTGCGAGTACAAGCATTATTTCCAGTGTGATCTGTATGGATCTAGTTACTTCAGATGATTGTTACTCTTCCGTGTGCCCACCAGAATAAACTGTAGCTCTGTTACAGTTCTGAGACTGGTTAATAATTTATCGTTTCAATTTTCTGTATTTCAGCCCCTGATGTGTGATCATACTTGGAGATAGTTCACTTTTCCTTCCAAAAGCAATGCAGAAAATACACTTTCTTCCTCTTTTTCACAGCTGGCACTGTATGTGCTGTCATTCCTGGAACCCAGGGACCTTCTGCAGGCAGCCCAGACATGTCGTTACTGGAGAATTCTGGCTGAAGATAATCTTCTCTGGAGAGAGAAATGCAAAGAGGAGGGTAAGGCTGAGCACAAAGATGGATGTAATGGTCAAAGTGTTGCTGTTGTAGAAAGTGCAGTTCATTTACATAAAGTTATATGGAAGGCAATTGACGTGATTTTAGATTTATTGCTAGTGATGCTTTGAGCTACCTGGTACATATCACTGGTGAAAGTAGGAAACAGAAATAATCCATGGGGTACTAGAAGTGAAAGTAGAGTTAATTTTGAGCATCCTATTTATAAAGTATATTAGGCGCATTTTTTTTAAAATGGAATTATTTTTGCTTTTTAAGGGTTACTTTCATTTAAAATATAACCAAAGCAAGTAAGAGCCGAGATGTAAAAAATGCCAGGAGTAGTCTTGCACTTTGTAAATAACATGGAGAACAAACTATTTTGGTGGTTGAGATGCTGCAATTTCATGTTATTTGTAGGAAAATGAACAGAGAAATGGCACATAGTGGGCGAAAAAGGTGTTAACTTGACAGTTTAGCAAGGGACACACAGTCCATAAGCCTGCGCAGTATTGCCTGCTCATGCCAAATTAAGAAGGTACTGGTGGTTCAGCAGTAGTAGGAATGGGCAAGTAAAGGCTCCCAGGACAGTAGCCAGGTATTTGATCACAAGAAGAATGTAAGCTCTTGTTTTTAAAGGGGAATTAATTACATGAACAAGGGGTCTGTTCTGGGGGCAGAGCACAGGCACAGGATTGCACAGCAGTATCCCTTCTTGGACAAAGGCAAATTTAGGGACTGCCCAGGCTGCATCGGGGTATAGGGACAAGAACTTGTGTGAGGTCAGTGCAAAGGCTTTAAAGACGATGACAGTGTGAATATACCTGGTTATTTGTAAAGGTATCTAAACTGATTAATTTTACTTTGCAATGGAAAGCAGGTATCTAACCTCTTAAATCTCTAAAGATTATTCTCACAACACTTTTCAGTGAAAACGCATTAGGAGGTCAGAGTGAGGAAAAAGCAGAAGTTTTGAGAGAGGAACGAGCCTGCATCTGTGGTCTTACAAGTAATAATAAATATGGGCAAGCATGAGAGCCCAGGCCAACACCACAGTACTGTAGACTGGTTTTAGACTTAGGGAGGTGCTCAGTAGTATGAAGGAGCAGTTAATTCCAGGCTTGCAGATGGGGACACCAGAGAAGGGGCCAAAGGCAGAAGAGTGAAATCCACATACTGGCAGGAGACAAGGCTGTTGGTAGGAACAAGATGTGGTGGAGAGAGTTGCTCTGTGGTGGAGAAAAGAGAGAGATGGGTGAGAGAACTGTAAGAAAAAAATGCCTCTGTAGTAGCAAGGCTGAAAGAAAGCACTGCTGCCCATGTGTCAGTTCAGAAAGGACAGAGCTGGACTTAAATTCCAGCTAGGAGAGGACAGTGCCAAAAGCACACAGCCTTTCAAATCAAGAAAAGAATTAAAAGCTCACTAATACCAAGGCTCATGGTGAACTCAAAGGCAGTGAAGATGGGTGGCCACAGACAGAAAGGTTTACTTTCAGAAGGGTTCCAAAATGAACGTACGATGGTTATGGTGTTTGTTGGACAGCACCCATTTAAAAAAGGCAATATCCTGCTACGCTGCCTCAGAAAGGGAGATCCAGAACCATGCTGGTAGGCTGCCAGCAAGGAACGATGAACTGGAGCATTTCCAGCCATGATTACAGTAATGATTTAGCTTAAACAAGAAGGAAAGACGTAGTATGAAGGGCTGAGGAGCAGGGTGGTGTTGCTGACACACAGTGCAAGTATCGGCATGCAGGAGGTTGGTATGTCAGTGCAGTATGGATTGAAGCCTTGGGAGAGAGGGAAGTTGTTTTCTTTGGGGTGCCCTCATCTCTCCCCCTCTCCCCCTTTTTTGAAATTCATTTTAGGTATTGATGAACCATTACATATCAAGAGGAGGAAAGTTATAAAACCAGGCTTCATACACAGTCCATGGAAAAGCGCCTATATTAGACAGCACAGGATTGATACCAACTGGCGACGAGGGGAACTTAAATCCCCTAAGGTGAGTTTCTGAGCACATGGTGCCATGAACAAAGTGGGATCAACTTGTAGGTTTGCTGTGGGGTTTTTTGTTTTGTTTCTTTCAGACAAGCCAGACTATCCATGCACAAAAAGCAATTTTTGGTACAGAAAAAAAAAAATCCAACTTTGTATTTCATCTCACCCTGGGCTTAAATTACTTTCTGGGCACTGCATTAGCAAATCGAAATGTGGCTCTTTCTTAATACAGCAGAATTCTTCTACTGCTGTTTGAAAAATTCCTGTACAATGTAGTGAATTCCTATAAATACGCCAGTCTCTGAGACAGATGATACCAGAAACTTGATTGGAAATACTTATATTTAAACATGCACGCACATATATAATATATATATAAATACATATACATGTATGTATGTATGGGCCATGTCGCAACATAAAAATACTCCACAGCTATTCTGTGATCATTTTGTGCTTTATTTTTATGCATATTCTAAATTGAGCAGTACAAGACAATAACTTCATTCCATGTCAAGATTTTTAAGTCTCTAAGCAAACCTGGTGTTGAAGAAGCATTGAGACCCACAAAGGAAACCCACATTCCTCACCTCACAAGGTTTTAAAATAATTTGCCTGTTTTCTTGAGGACTGTATAACAGAATAATAAAAATCAGAACAAAAAGATTCCCATGGAAAACCCATGGCTCTCGCCTGCTGCTTATTTGGCCGTGACTTACGTACATCTCTGGCAATGGCTCTGTGTTTCTTGCCTTGATATGCCACATCAAGTTATCTTGGAATTACTATGAAAATTACAGCCTCGGGCATTATCCAAATGCCCATTTCACTGCAATGAACATCTTGAAAAGTGTTCAGAGAACTTAAATAAAAAATTCCTCATCCTATGTGTTCTGATAAGGGTTCTTTTTGCTGTATTGCAGTAAAATATACTGTGAATTGCCATTGCTCCCAGATCAAGCAATGAAAATCACACCTCTCTAAAGCAACATTCCAATCCCCATTGCCAGCACATTAAATTATTGCTTTTGTTTGTGTTTAATTGAGTTAACAGTTTTCTAGTTTTTTACTTAGTGCTGCCTGGCATTTAATAGACTACATAGCTTGGCTGGGAAGGAAAAAAATAGTATAGTCAGCCTTGACCACTGCAATACAAGTATGCAGCAAATACCACAACCCCATCCTGTTTGTTCCAAGATTGAAACAACTCTTCAAAGGTAAAAGTAACTCAGCTAAAAAATAAAGGGATGGAATAACTGCAGGGGAATTGAGCAATGTCCAGGTACTAATTCAGCCTACTTTTATTAGTGATTTTTCCTGGTACTCTTAGGAGGCTTGCAGTAATGGTGTGTGCTTACTACATGATGCAGTATTACTCCATGAGAGAAGGAAAATACCTTCTTTGGTTCCAGCTGGTGGCAAATTACACTTGACACATGGGACCAAGGGGCCTTATTATTACTGAAGCAACTCTAGCATTTTATAATTCATGAATGGGGAGAGCACTTTGTTCCTCCTGCTCTTTCTAATCTCCTGTGTTGTGTTGTGACTGTACCTTTTCATGTTCTTTATCATCAGGTGCTCAAGGGCCATGATGACCACGTGATCACATGCCTTCAGTTCTGCGGGAACCGAATAGTGAGCGGCTCTGATGACAACACGCTGAAAGTGTGGTCAGCGGTCACAGGCAAGGTAAGCCTGTTATTTTGCTGAATTCCTCAGGAAGGGAGCTACAGGTAGAGCACCGGTATGGCAAAACTGCTGCTGTTGTGCCACCAGAGCATGCTCCAGGGTGGTCTTCAGTGCTGTCTGCTGCAAGGACTGGAAAAAACACCAGTAAACATTTGGTCATCTTTTCCTGCACAGAAACTAGTCTAGTTGGAAAAAAGTCACCTTGATGTGAAATTGCAATGCTGCTCATGTTACTGTTGGCATAGATCCTTGTTCTCCTGGCAATTCTGCTATTCTTGCCGAGTCGTTTGTGACATGGATTCTAAAGAATTCCGACAGATACGTTACTTCATCTCCCTTAAAGCTTAATTTAGCTTGCTTTTCCTCTTCTGGATCTCCCTTTCTCACTTGTCTTCCAGCATTCTTTCTGTTGTTTTCAAGTGACTGAAATGGGGTGTTCACCTTGCTGGCTCTGATTTCAAACACAGAGTTTGGTTGTTTTTTTTCCTGAGCTACTATATTGTTGAGCCACCAAAAAAAATAGGAACTTGCTTTAGGTTTAAATATTTCCTATTAAATTAGATCCAGCTCAGGCAGAAATTTAATAAGCTTCAATAATTTAATTCTGGCTCAGGGAAGCAAAACAATATGTGCAATCAAAAAGACAGTACTGAACGTTTCACTCATGTTAGAACATCGCAGCCAGCTACTCAGCACACAGAATTTTTGGTTTAAGGTGATGGGTTGACCATGCTCCAAGGATACAGAAAAGGCCTCCGGAAACAGTGCTTTTTCTCTCTGGACTAGTATTGTATGTACTTAGCTTTGTTTTAATGCTGTAGTTAGGTGAACAACAGGACAGCTATTGAGGATATAACATGTTTAAGATGTGAAAGGTATCCACTTTAGAATGTTGGAAACTGAATGTGTTAAGCACTTGTCTTTGCATGCCTAGAAGATCCTTGACAGGACTGTAAATACTACTGTGGGGAAGAATAAAATTAAAAGCCATGGGCAGCCTCACCCTGCCTCTGCTGGCTTCCCTACAACAAACCTGTCTAATGAAGGAGCCCATATCGAAATTTACATTTTTTAATTGAAAAAGGCAGCTTAAACCCAACTGAAAAATGCTTCTTTTGTACATAGCGCCGTCTCAAAAGCAAAACGTTCCTTTAAATACCTCACATTGATCATAGGAGCATGGCTTCACAATTCCTGTTCAGTAATTTCTTGAAAGTAATGACAAATCCTAGTGTGAGCATTTACCCCAAACTTTTAAGAGAGCCAGAAGTTGTATACGAAGGATGGAAGAATGCTGTATCAGCCCTCATGCTTACTGGTGCTGAAGAATTAATAAAATAAAAACCCCTAAAGGTTGGTTTGTGCAAATGAACATGACTAAATAATTCCCTTGACAGATGTAAAGCCCAAAATAAGGATTGTGTGTTCTTGCTGAAGGAAGATTTCTTAAAATATGAGCAAATCGGCTGAGATTTAAAAAAATCCAGGAGCTGTAAAAGTGAATAACAGCTATGAACTGAGCAAGATGGATTTGATAGCAGTGAATTAAGCTAGAGCCAGGAATTGCAGAAGACTGGTAAAAAATGTTAAGGAACAGGAAATCTATGTATAGCAAAAGAGTAAGGCATTTTCAAGGATGTTAGAACAGGATATTAACAACAGAAATTAGTATACTACCACTGATGCAGAAAAATATTTTGGGAGAAGATTCATATGATGGAAATGCAGCATGCAGTGATAATAGAACACTTCATTTTAGCATGAACCCACAAGGATGTTAAGCAACAACTACCAAAGTTACAGTTTTGCATAGTACAGTTGATCCAGATAGTTGGAATTCCATAATATTTTTGTGAAGTTACTTGTGGGGCAAAATTGGTGTTTTTTCAAGAGGTGTGAGCACGAGAAGATCCAAAGGATGGCAGAAAGCTGAAATATGTCAGTAACTGAAAGACGGGGTATTTAGGATACATTATCTCAGATAAAAATATACTGGACTACGTCAAGAGGAGTCAACTAACAGTTAAAGGGAGGCCACAGCAATTAATACCACTTAGCATTAGATTACAGAAAAAGAGATCATCAAACTGTCTTGACCTCTTTTCTCATGTAGTTACAGGTTTGACTGATAAAAATCATAGTGCAGCCGTAGATGGCTGTGTGCACTGCAAGACTGTATCCCAATGACAGATTGAAGAAAATGGAACAATGCAAAAATCAGCATGGCACATACTTAAGTGGGTTAGAAAGTGAGTAATTATAGAGCTCATGTTGTTAATTTAAATGCAGAATCTTCATGGAGTATCTTTCTAGAGGGGTCTTGCAAGGATCTCTTCTTGCCTGTGCTAATTAGCACTTACTGCAGCCTGGTGCGAAAGCCATATAGAGTCTTTACTTGTGAGCAGTACAGGCTGAGACATGGAGACGAGTCATTGCTCCAGAGTGACGGAGGTTTTCTAGAAGTAGGTGTGAGCAAACACTGTCTGTGCGTGGTGAGAAATCGTGTCATACATTTGGAATCAAAGGAGGTAGGCTGTGCTTAAGTCGTGTGGGATTCTCTCCAGGTCAGAAGTAAAGTCTGAAACAGGTTTGAAACAGCGCTTGGCAGTATTGATGCTGCAGCTAAGGGTTATGGAATGCCATGTTTCTCAGATAAACAGAAAAATACAGTAAGAGTATATGGTTTATGGATGGGGTGGTAAACCTACAAGGTGAATGCTCTCTCCAGTTGTAACACTTATGCTTCACAAAACTATTAGAAAACCTGCAGTGACTCAGAAAAATGCCAGGAAAATGACTCAAGGCTGTAAAACATGCCCTGTGTTGAGAAATTTGGAAAGACAGTTCAGTTTATCAAGGGAAAAATTATAGGGAAAATTACTTCTAGTCGAAGTACTGACAACACAGAGAGAAATCTGATGAGTATTTATAAAAGGTAGGATTTTTTTGGTTCAATCACAAAGCAGTCTCTGGGGGTTCTTTTGGCTCTTGCTATGAGAGACTGCTGTTACCTCCTAGATGGCTTTTTAAGTTTCCATTCAACTCTGTCGAAAGGGTAACTAAGCAAAATATCTCTTTTCAGTGTTTGAGAACACTGGTTGGACACACAGGCGGAGTCTGGTCATCACAGATGAGGGACAATATCATCATCAGTGGATCTACAGACCGAACGCTGAAAGTCTGGAACGCTGAGACTGGAGAATGCATACACACCTTATACGGACACACCTCCACTGTGCGCTGCATGCATCTTCATGAGAAAAGGTAAGGCTTTGTCCAATGCTACGGTCACTGTTCAGCGTATAATTTACACTTGGGTTCATAGCAAATGCTTGTTAAACTTAGGTAGCTTATCCAAGATGGGGTGACATACAAACCAGGTGAACCATTCAAACTCAACTACATAGGTCAACACAGGGGAGGAGATGATGAACAGAAGCAAAAGCACAAGAGTGCTAATTAAAGAACAGAAATTGAGTCATGTGCTTCATAAAGTCACATTCTGCGTTATTTCAAAACTAGTTCTTTGTTACGCTGTGATCCAGTCTCCCACACTCTAAATAATTTCTCCTTTTTGTCAGTGCCACAGACTTGTACTCATTCTACAGAATGACTGTTTAAACATCGGCACCGCAGTCTCTTCTGTACATTTGAGCTGATTATATCATAACTCCTGCAGTAGTAAACCATGTCTTGATCCAGGCAACAAATGCTGGCAAAGCTCCTTTACTTGGCTGTGGTATGGAGCTGCTGACAGAGTGCCTGTTGGTTGCTTTCCTTCTTTTTCAAAGAAGGATGAGGTTTTATCTTTATCAGTTCCATTAATATTAATTCTTTCTCATTCTTGTTCTTGCCTAAAAAAGCCTTAAAAAGTTTAAACTGAAAAGAATCAAGAAGAATAACTGTTACTTTACTGAAACTTCTAAAGATCTTCTTTGTTTAATTGTTATAATTAGTTAACTTAATCATTAAAACAGAATGCTCCTAGCACTGACTGGAGCTCAGCATATTCATAAGCTTTCACAGACAGATACAGGAGCCCACATAATTTCTCATGGCATCATCATTTTGCTGTTCAGGAATGAAATGCCTTTTTAAATACTGATTGCTAATTATATCAAACAGATCCTGAGGAGGTGAGTAAAGCACAGAAGGAAAAACACCGAAGTAATTTTTGACCCTAATAAATAAAATGCCAGACTGGATCTTTGGTGGGTAGTGGACTAATGCTATGTCATGTCTCACAATAAAACACGTAACTGATTTATTGTAATACTTTTATGTCCAGTGCTAAGTACAGGAGGGGTTTTCTTGTTCCTCCAGAGTGGTCAGTGGATCTCGAGATGCTACCCTGAGAGTTTGGGACATAGAGACGGGCCAGTGTTTACACGTTCTGATGGGCCACGTAGCTGCAGTTCGGTGCGTTCAGTATGATGGCAGAAGGGTTGTAAGTGGTGCATATGATTTTATGGTCAAAGTGTGGGATCCAGAGACAGAGACTTGTCTGCACACACTGCAAGGGCATACTAACAGAGTCTACTCATTACAGGTATGTGATTTTCATCTGCTGCTTTAGTTTCCTTAAGTAACATTTGAAGTCAGTTTATTTCACCTTGTTTATTGAGTTGTGGGTACCTACTCTGGAATGACACAGGCCTCAAGAAATACAGAGGCATCTACAATAGTTCCTTCTTTCATTTTGTTACACTAGTTATATGTTGTCTTTATTTAGAAACAGACATACTTTTTTTTTAGAGGAGCATTTTCTAAAGCACCCAGTACAATAAAGCCCAAATCTCTATACTAGCAAATTAAATAGTTTTGTGGTTGCTGGGTTGTTTGGTTGGGTATTTTTTTAAATCCTGTGTGTGTTTTGGAGCTATGTTTTTGCTTTCCTCAACGAAATTCTAAACTTAGTGTTTTAAATAAATCAGATGATACAGTAATTGAAAACATGCCAAAACCCTCATTGGCTTAATGTTCTGAATTATGCAGATCTGTTTATCCTTATTTTGTAGTCCCATCTTCCAGTTCCAAACTATAATTCACAGTAAGACTGAACCTAAAATTTTAATGTTCCAGTGTGAATCTCCAGCCTTTTACTTCCTCTTCTCTGAGTAGAGACCAGATCTACAACTGTGAGCCTTTGTCAACAGCGACATGTTACTGTAGATGCAGGTCATTGTGGTAGTGCTCTGTGGCATGGCCGTATTGCCTTCCGCTCACCCAGACTGCTCATCAGAACAAAGCTGGCAAAGACGCACAGAGCCCTCATGTAGACTTTCCTTACCTTTACTAACCCAAAAGATTGTCTTGCTCATTCATAGAGTCAGAGCATCACTTCCAGGCATTGAAAGGCGAAAGAAATTAATTTCATGCTTGTGCCTGTTCTCACCACAATCTGGCAGGACTTGAAAAACAAATTAACAAAGACAGTTCAAAATGGGGAAATCGCATTCAGCGTGTCACTGGTCTGGTCTGTGGCTCAGAAAGTGAAGCATAGCGCTGGAGACATTTTTCGTAAAGTTTGTCTTTCGTAAGATGTACCTCACCATCATAGATAAAATACAGAATTGGCTTCCTTTCGCTAAAGATGTAGTAAAATAAACATCTCCAGCAATGCTCTTACATGCATACGCTGAGGAGTACGCTGTAGACAAGCAGCAAGCAAGTTAAAATTGCTGTACTACCTACCTATCTCTTAAAAACATTCCGAAGGTTGTGTTTCAGCTCGGGCAGTTTGGGAACAGTTTATGTTATTCTGCCTTATCTTCACCAGTGGCTCTTGGTTTGCCTTATGAATATTCATGTCTTGCTCTGATACTCTAGCAATAATGGATCAAATAATTGGGTTACATTACACAGTCATACTATTCACCCTTGGCATGCTGAAACAAATTGGGGAGGGGCAGGAGGCTGCAGGTGCTTTCAATTTTAAGGACAGAAAGACTCTTTAAAATTGCCTGGTGAGCCCCTGCCCTTTGGCCTGAATAGCCCCAAACATCAGAACTCCCATAAATAGAATGATCAGGCTGAATAACCAGCCTGTCCTCCCTGGCCCTCTGCAACGGCAGGTTCTGTTACACCTCAGTATTTCCCCAGTTGTACAGCCCCTACCATTTTCCAGAGGTCCTTGCACAGAGGTTAAAGACTACTGACCGTGTTGTGTTTTCTTACACTTCTTTAGCTGCCTTCGAGGTAACCCCCAGATTCTCTGGGTTCATAGATACAGCTCAACCACTGATCCAAACAGTTCTCTGTTTGACTGTGGTAGTGTCAGATAAAGTTTGTCCTGATGCCCAGCCTTAAAGCTCTTTTCTGAATACCTTATGTACATGGAACACAATTAATTTGCAGGGAAAGGGGAAAGAATTCAAAATTTTACGTAAATCTGGTTTAGTTCCATTTAGGGGAGAAGAACATTCTCTAGTATTTCCACCCAACAAGACTGCTGGGCTACTTAACACTCCTCATCCTTTTATCTGAACTCACATTAGTTCACATCTTTTTTTGAAAGCAGGATGCAAAATTTCAGCCAAAGTCTTACTAGAAGTGAGGAATTATTTTATATGCCTTATATAGCATACCCCTATTTCAGATACCAAAGTGTCTTTTTCTAGTTTATTTTCATCAGAAATGCAGTGCATGCAGCAGATAAGCAGTCTGTGTGTGCCAGTTGCTCTCTGCATTCTTTGGAACCCTGGTGCCATGCTCAACCATTTTTGACTGTACAGGTCCAAGACGGGAGTTTTCTGCAGGGCTTATAAAAAGAAGCAGTCTCAGATAGTTGAGTTCCCTTAATTGGGTTCTTTCTTGCCATTATTAGATACCAGTCAGTCCACATGGCCAAGTAGTGTCAGATTGCCCTTGCTACAACAAAGGCTCCTGCCCAGCCTCCATTCTCCTATGCTGTAGCTGTACATTCATTCCCTGCCAAGCTGAGATCCTCGCAGTTTTCTCTTGACTTTTATACTCTTTGCTTTGGGTCAGTTCTACTCTTTCAAATGTCACCCAAATCCTAATGAAAATACTAAATGCCAGACCCCACCTGCAACTCTTTCCAATATCTCTAATAATGCTGTGAACAAAGTTCTGAGCAGGATAGTATCCCTGCCTCAGATCTGCCTGCCTCTTTCTGAAAATACAACCAAGATATCAGCCATTTCACATGGCTTTTTTACTCTGTCACAGAAAAAAAAAATCATACTGGTTAAGATCATTTCCCCACAAATCTGTGTTTGCTGCTACTTACTGCTAAGGGCTTGCAACCAGATCAATTTGTTAGTTCCTTGTGAAAATTGAGCTTAGGCTGACCGATCCATAATTCCCCATCTCCCATCATCATCTCCTTCAATAAAGAAAGGAACTGCATTTGCCATCTGAAACTTGTCTGTTTTCCATGGGTTCTCAAAGATAGCAGCAGATGTCTCTGAGATTGTCTTAAAACAACTTGCCTTATGTGGATTTTTTTTCCCCATTCTAGCAAAAGCTTGTACTCAGTTGTCAGTGGTGTCAAGGCTGTGAGCCTACACTCAGATGGCTGAGGACTGAAGCAAAAAACAAGTCAAATAGCTGGCCTCACGTGCTGTTTCCTTCCCACTGAGCATAAGTGAGCTATTTTTTATTTTGGCTGTCCTCTTGTTTAGTTTTGGTTTGGTTTTCTTTTTACAGAATAGTAAAGCAGCTTTTGCTTGTTTTATCTTGTTTTATGCCCTGCCTTTCGGATTTTGTCCCAGTGTGCTCTTTTAAACACATCTATTGATCTACTTTCTATTTTTTGTACAATTCCTTGTGCTTTAGCCAAGTGGGTCTTGGTAATTTACTACACTTCCTATCTTCCCTTCACACAAGGATAGTTTGTGTCTTTAAGAAGTGCCAACTCTCCTGAACTCTTCTTCCCCTCAGAGAATATATAGATAAAAACCTCATGGGAAGGAAGTCTCAATTTATTGAAGTATTCCTCCTTGAAGCCCACTGGTTTTATTCTAGTGCTCTTTTCCTTCTTTGAGAATTCTGGACTCTTATGCTATTGTCACAATCACTCAAGTTACTTTCCACCTTTGTATTCTCTGCATGTTCAGTCCTCTTGGTCGAAAGTGTCTCATCTCTTAGCCGCTTTCTCTACAAGTTCACGTTCTACATTATTTTATATATACTATATGCTCATAAAAATCCAAGAATTTGGACACCCACGTTAGCCCGTTTGCCTTTCCTTACAATGACTTGGAAGTTAATGTTCCTTACTGCACACAATTACGATTATAAGATGGCTAAACTCAGCATCTTTCAATTATACTCCTTCTACTTTCCTGTAGATGATTCTGCATTAATGCTTTTGCCCTTCTCCAGCTTAAAGTCCCTCTGATTTGTGGAATCATGGAAAGCAGTTTTGGCTTGTTAATATCTTTATTAGAAAAACTACATTCTCTTACTGTTGTATGCTGTGGTACAGTCAGGATGCTGTTGTGCTTAAAGGAGTTGTATTACAGCTAAAAGACCAGTGGTTCAGAGTCTTTCTCCTCAAACTGGGTACCACAATAGCCCACATCTATTACAGGAAATCACAGTGGCCATTAATCACCTGCTCTGATACCAAACATGGCCATCTCTATTTAGACTGAATTCTTACATTATTATGCAGTTTCCATAGTGTATATGTAGTATCTAATGTTGCACTTAGTGAGTTAAATGCTTAATAATCTTCTTTGTAAGGTCCTAATGTAATTGTTTGTAATAGATTTACCTTTCTTGTAGTTTGATGGTATCCATGTGGTGAGTGGATCTCTTGATACTTCCATCCGAGTTTGGGATGTGGAGACAGGCAACTGCATTCACACGCTAACAGGCCACCAGTCTCTCACAAGTGGAATGGAACTCAAGGACAATATACTCGTGTCTGGGAATGCCGATTCTACAGTCAAAATCTGGGACATTAAAACAGGACAATGTTTACAGACATTGCAAGGTGAGCCTAAACTACCTTCATGTCAGTCAAGCTGTCTGCAGTAATCTATGCTGCAGAGTCTCTATAAAAAAAAAACAAACTTGAAAATAATTACATACAAATAAGCAAGCACAGACCACTTACATCTTAAATATTTTTCTGACAACAGCAGTATGATCTTTCTCTGAATTAGAAGAACAAAATGTATTTAATTTAATCTATTCAGATCACTTGCCTGTTATGAAAGGCAGATGGTCTGGACTGATAGCAATTTGCTATGGGTGTATTAGCCTAATAAGCCACAGAAATATGTAGGAAGTGACATCTCAAAACAGTCAACGTATTTATTTAGGGGTCACTTGGATTTTTCAAAGCTCACTGATTAATTGGATCAGGAGGCAAAGTACACTGTCTGTTGCAATAAATCAAATGAGTGGAAGATGTTTTCTTTATTTCAGTAAAGAAGAAAGATTGTTGTTGCTATTTTGACAGTTGCCACTCAGGCATCATGTACATAAACACATTGGTTTGTTCCTCCCCACAAAAAAGGTCCTTATATCATTCCCATATACCATATGCAGCATTACTGGTTAGAACAGAAAATTAAATTTCCCTGTAAAGCAGATTCTGCTGATTTAACAGTCTATATTTATATGTCAATATATAACTGTCAATATTTACTGATAATCTCGTAGTAACACTTCAGAGGGACTTGGAGACAAATGCTTACAGCAGTCACCTCATTCTGGATGGTTAAGTTCATTTTCATCATCCAAGTGCACACTTGTCCTTCTGCTTGTACACAACAAAATGAGATCACTGTAACAAAGAAGGAAATCCTGGGGGACTTTTCTATACCTGCATTCACTTATTTAAAGCATGGCAAGGCTTCTGTACCTCTAAACACACAAAAATTGAGTTAACACATCTATTAGATAGAAACAGCTGTATGCAAATAGCTAGGTATTTATTCTATAGGCAGTGCTGTCTGACCTTGCTTTCTAATTATACATGAAAATGTTTTGGTTTGTCGTTACAGGTCCCAACAAGCATCAGAGTGCTGTGACCTGTTTACAGTTCAACAAGAACTTTGTAATTACCAGCTCAGATGATGGGACTGTAAAACTTTGGGACTTGAAAACGGGTGAATTTATCCGAAATCTAGTCACATTGGAGAGCGGGGGAAGTGGAGGCGTCGTGTGGCGGATCAGAGCTTCTAACACAAAGCTGGTGTGTGCGGTTGGGAGCCGCAATGGGACTGAGGAAACAAAGCTGCTGGTGTTGGACTTTGACGTGGATATGAAGTGAAGGGCAGAAAGATGAATTTGTCCAAACGTGCAGACGATGTTCTCCTGTCCCTCCCCATGGGGAAAAAAAAAAAAAA